>CM060131.1:22018365-22033365 GCA_030522415.1 Channallabes apus
GTGAAATGTGGGATACGACATGGTTTTCATTAAAAGCACATTTCTCTAATCACTCTCTCTAATCAGGCTTAAACACCACGAGTCCCGACTCAGCGCACCGACTGTCACTCAGAGATCACCAGATACCCAGTTACACCATCAACGCATCATCATCATCATCATCATCACCTCCACCATCCGCCTCCTCATTCTGCTCATCATTTTTATCACCATTTACTCCTCATCATCATGTTCATTTTCCTCCTCCCCCTCCTCATCTTCATCATCTTTATCATCATCTTCCATGATAATAATTCTCCTCCTCCTCCTCATCATCATCATCATCACTCTCATGATCCTCCTCACTCCTCTGATGTAGGGATCCTGTGAGATTGTATATGTTTCCCTTTATCCCTAAGATTCTGGAAAAGATAGTAGCGGAGCAGCTATGCTCATACCTACATAGAAATGGCATACATGAACTGTATCAGTCAGGATTTAGGCCTCATCACAGCACAGAAACAGCACTCGTTAAAGTAGTAAATGACCTCCTATTGGCCTCTGATCAGGGTTGTGTAACTATGCTTGTATTACTCGACCTCAGTGCAGCTTTTGACACTATTGATCATGCTATTCTTCTTCACAGATTAGAAAATGTAGTAGGAATTAAGGGTACAGCCCTCTCCTGGCTTAGATCCTATTTGACCGATCGTTATCAGTATGTAGACTTAAATGGTGATTATTCTGCATGTTCTCTAGTGGAGTTTGGCGTTCCGCAGGGTTCAGTTTTAGGCCCACTGCTTTTTTCCCTTTACATGCTTCCTCTGGGCAACATAATCCGTAAGCATGGTATTAGTTTTCATTGTTATGCTGACGACACACAGCTATACATCTCAACAAAACCTGATGAGAAAAAACATCTTACTAAAGTTGAGCAATGTGTGCAGGACATAAGAAATTGGATGCTAATTAACTTCCTTCTGCTTAATCCGGATAAGACAGAAGTTCTAGTCATAGGACCGCATACAGCTAGAAGTAAAATCTTAGATCACACCGTAACTTTAGATGGCCTTTCTGTTTCGTCAAGTGCAACAGTAAAAGACCTCGGCGTGATTATAGATTCCAGTCTTTCATTTGAAGCTCATGTAGATAATATCACCAGGATAGCATTCTTTCACCTCAGAAATATTGCCAAGATAAGAAATATATTGTCGGTAAATGATGCAGAAAAACTAGTTCATGCTTTTATCAATTCTAGGTTGGACTATTGTAATGCCTTACTGTCTGGTTGTTCAGTTAGGTGCATAAACAAGCTTCAGCTAGTCCAGAATGCAGCAGCGAGAGTCCTCACTAGAACCAGAAGATATGAGCACATCACCCCTATCCTATCTTCACTGCATTGGCTCCCTGTGAAATTTCGCATTGATTTTAAAATACTACTCTTGACATATAAAGCATTAAATGGTCTCGCGCCGCAGTATCTGAGCGAACTGCTAGTGTCTTACGATCCGCCACGCCTACTTCGGTCAAAGGATGCAGGCTGCTTGTCAGTATTATGAAAACTACAGCTGGGGGCAGAGCTTTTTCTTACAAACCCCCAAAATTATGGAATAGTCTTCCAAATAGTGTTCGGGACTCAGACACAGTCTCAGTGTTTAAGTCTAGGCTAAAAACCTATTTATTTAGCCAAGCATTTTTATAAATAGATTTGCCATAAGGTAAAGGAGCAGATCTGGGGGACTCATGGACGTACAGTAGAGTATTATGGTGAACTGGTATGTTTAGATGCTGTCTTCCTCACTCTCATTTGATCACTCAGGTTTGTTGACGGTGAGGTGATTGTTTGCTTTACATCTCAGTTCCCCCTCATGTTTGTGTTTCCTTCTCGCTCCTCCCTTTTAGTTATGATGTCATAGTTAGTCCTGCCGGAGTCCCTGCTTGCACTCTACAGTAAATATACATTCACATTAGACATTGTGACTGTGACCATACCTAACTGCCATCTCTCCTCTTCTTCTCTTCTCCCCCTCTTTCTCTTTCCTCTCTCCCCCTGTCTCCCCCTTTCACTCTTTCTCTCTCTCTCTCTGTCGAGCTACACATGTGGTTCCTGAGCTGCCAGTGATCCAGACTCCCTCTGCCCTCCGGACCTGTCTGATCCATCCTGGTGCCCGGTTTCTGGTTGGAGGTCTCGTCGCATGGATGCCCCGTGTGTCTCTTTAGGATGTGCCTGGTGTCTGGGGATGATTCTATCTACTTAGAAGATGGTTCTGGCCTCGACTGGTGTGGTCAGCTGTTTCTCTGAGGACTTGACAATTCGATAGTTCAGGACTGGAACTTTCTACAAGTCTATCTGAGTCTCCAATAACTACTGGACTCCATTTTAACATCAATTAACATAAACTATTATAGCTGAACCTAATACTTAACACTGTATAAATGCAGATCATTTCCTGCTATCTGTTTCACCCAGATGAGGATGGGTTCCCTGTTGAGTCTGGTTCCTCTCAAGGTTTCTTCCTATTACCATCTCAGGGAGTTTTTCCTTGCCACTGTCGCCCTCGGGCTTGCTCACCAGGGAATATCTGAACATTTTGATTCATACATATTCACATTCCATACAAAGCGCTATACAAATAAAATTGAATTGAATTCAATTGAATTTCTACTGGATCTGACTCAGTGGAGACCTGCTGAAGTTTCAATAGCCATCTTCATGCAGAGTAAACTTCCAGGTGGCATTAAATCATGCACGAAGCCAGGCCAGGGTGGTGTGTGTGTGTGTGTGTGTGTGTATGTGTGTGTGTGTGTGTCTGTGAGATGAGCTAACGGAAAGCTATAGTAGAACACAAACACAAACTCTGTATTTCATCTAATAAGTAATGAGGCCGCGCTCCTGCACCGTGTTTAACAGAGATCCTCCACTGAGGTGTCAGCTATAGTCAGTCTCAGTGGTAAAACACCCGCTATAGTCAGTTTTAACAGGTAAAACACTGGCTCCAGTCCATCAAGTAAGTCTCGGGACTGGAGACTCTCCCGCTTCTTCTTAGCTAGCCTCTTTCCCTGTATACACTCCTGGACTTCCTCGTTTCACCACCAAGTCTCCTTGTCCACTTTTCCCTTTCCTGATACACCAGGTACAGTACCCTCCTACGTGTCGACGGTGTAATCTGAAAGAGATTAGTGACTGCAAAGTGTTGGTAGGGGAGAGTGTAGCCAGACAACACAGGATGGTGGTGTGTAAAATAACCCTGGTGGTGAGGAAGGTGAAGAGGACAAAGGCAGAGCAGAGGACAAAGTGGTGGAACAATGTTTTAAAGTTTTCAGGGAGGAGTTGAGACTGATTCTGGGTGGTCAGGAGGTGCTTCTAGTTGTCTGGTCAACCACAGCTAAGGTGATCAGGGAGACAGGTAGGAGGGTACTGTACCTGGTGTATCAGGAAAGGGAAAAGTGGACAAGGAGACTTGGTCAGTCTCGGGGGTCTCAGGGGTAAAACACCTGCTCCAGGCAGTCTTAGGGGTAAAATACCAGTCAGTTTCAAGGAGGTGTGATTTTGGGCAGTGTTTAGTATGTGCGGTTTGTGTATGCCTTATAGAGAGTGTTCTGTTGTAGTTGCAGTTTAGACAACAGAGGGCGCTTCACATGATTTAAACATTACATTCTGCTCCTTTAGGGAGATTTGATCAAGGCATTAAACATCAGTCCTGTACTTCATGTTCAGCTTTATGAATGTAAATGCAGGTTTACTCACTTTGGCCGCTCCGATCTGCTCTGTACGGAACTTCTCCAGAGGCGTGATGAGCACATCGTCAGCGTTCTGGATCTAAGAATCAATCATAAAAGTCGAGTTTAATCTTAGCAGAGAGCTGAGAGCTTTAACATGCACGGTTAAACTGAGCAAATCTCCTGTCTGACTGTATATTTCATCACGGCTCAGTGGGTTCGGGTTCGATCTCTCACACCAGCGACGCTAAAGAGATTCAGCTTCCTTCATCAATATTCACTTAATATGAGTGTGGAGCCCAACACGGCTCTCTGCACTGCTGACAGCTAGGAAAAGAAAATGTGAAGTCGTGCTGAAGTCCTGCAACTGAATAATAAAGAGGAATGAGAAAATGGAGGTGTGTTTTATTACGGCCTGTAAAAGGCAGAGAGGCTGTGAGAGCCCAGAGAAATATGAGTCTCGTGAAACAGGCCTGAGCTCTCCACACACACACACACACACACACACACACACGTACACACTATCACATATATACTTATAGTCATTATGGTGCTGCAGGCATAATCACAAACCTGCTCTGTACATTCTCATTCTTTCTAAACAGAGAAAGTTTTTTCTCTAAACTCCTGCTGCAATTTTACTGCAACACCTTCTCTAATGTTATGGCTGATCAGTGTGCACATTATTCGACTTCATACAAAGTTTCCCGAGTCTGTCTGACACACAAACACACACACACACACACACACACACACTGTTTTTCGGTGTTTGTGAGACTCCTGAACAGCTCAGGTACGGGACGTGAAATCTGATTCATGAGGCAGAAGCGTGGACGCATTTCATTACTGGAGATGACAGAAAGCCTGATTTCACAGGCTGTAGTTTGTCTCTGTCGCCTCACCAAACATCACACACACACACACACCCCTACACACGCAGCGACAGATTTAAACCACCTGAGATCAGACGTGGTGTTTCTCTCTGCGCTTCTGCCTCCAGCTTCTGAAAGCGGTGCTGTTTCCAGGGCATCAGACCTAAAAGATTCGTTCAGTGTGAAAGAGCTTCTCTGGCTTTTCATTATGTTTCCCAAAAGAATCCACACCGTGACCCCAAACACTCCAGACGATCCGGAGTGTTTTACACGTCCACTTTCTGACAGATTGGACTCGGCTGTTTCATTTCATACAGAGAGTTTTCACCAGGTTTTATTCCTAAAGAAGCAGTTTGGACATTTTAACACACCACACCCTGTGTCTGAACTACATAAAAAAAACAAAATAAATAAAACGGGCATGTGGTTGAGTGTTCTAGTTCTGACCAAAGGGGCGGGGCTTATAACAGGGTCCGGAAATGTAACACAAATCAAAATGATAAATTAGCACAACCTGTGATCTAATACTTTACAATCTGCACTGTGTGTGTGTGTGTGTGTGTGTGTGTGTGGGCTTACCACCCAAAGCTTTAATCACAACACTGATCAACTCATGGGGACAAAGATAAATGAAGATTATACAACAGTTAGTTCTAACGAAGTAATCTGAGAGGCGTTATTCCACGAGTGATGATAATAGACAGTAACAGCACTGTGATGTGTAACAGTCTGTATGAGTGGGCGTGTCTCAGGTGTTGTCCAGTGGTTAATGACACTAACTGTGTGTCTCAGCGTGGGTGAGAGTAGGTCTGTACGATCCGCAGTACTGAGGAGAGAGCAGCTGCCTGACAAAACCCACATTCACAACCAGAGACACAGAAGCACTTTCAGTAAGAACACACACCTGATAACGTTATGTAACGTCTTAAACAACACGCCGTCTCTGAACTAATCACAAGTCGTTCTGAATCGCCTCTGAACCGTCTGTGTCGTTCTGTTCACGGCTAACGCTTAGCTACAAAGCTAACTATCTTCTAACCAATCTATATTGATGTATATATGGGTTAAATCAGTGTGTGGAAGACTGTGTGCATTAGTTTTGTGATGATGTGCAACAGTCTATTATGTGCAATACTGTGCAATGTTCTTACCAGGTGTTAAAACATTATGTGCAATATCATTTGTTGTTCTCTAAAAGGTTGCTAAATCATTTTATTACTGGCAATAACCTATGTGCAATTGTCTTCATGTGCAATATTATTACTACTTGGTTAATATTACTTTTTATTCCTTAATATTACTCAATAGTACTTAATTACCACTGTTTTTCTAAAGTCAACGTATGTCAGTAGTTTTTCACTCAGCTGCGTGATTGTGGTTGTTTTCTTTCTACAGATTTTATTCAGATTTTATTGACTTAGTCTATTTTAGTAATTTTATTTAATATTGTTTTTGTATCTCTGTGTCTTTGTGTGTTATGGCAGTCATCACATAAGCAATTTCCTGCGGGATCAATAAAGTTTTCTGAGTTCTGAGTTCTAACACGAGGCTGAAAAATGTGGAAATATGAAGTAAATCTAAATAAGGATGTGTGTGGGCGGAGTAAAATAACTGGTTAAATAAAGAAACAAATACTCTGTTGATAATAAATGGTGTTTGTGGAACTATTATATGAAAGCAATATCACACTTGAGGTCATGCTGTTGTACTGAATATCAGCACTGCAGAGATGTTTTCAGTATTCACTGACTTTAAATGCAAATATTTCATTAAAATTTGAAATGGCTAACGCAGGGTTAAACACTTAACACCGTTATGAGGACAGAGCTCTACAGCGTCCCTGCTCTCCTGATTAGTGCCCTGGCTGCTGCTGCTACAGGATCAGGACCTGCTGTAGATGACATGTTCAGCTGCACTTTTACACACTCAGCCTTTATCCTGCCATACTGCGGTGAAGAATATCCAGCGTGATGTCGAATACTCACTGAGAGAATTCTAAATGTATGGAGGAGAGGAGACCCAGAGACGAGGAGAACCACTGAAAGTGCAGGAATCAGCATCTGCAGCTGGAGCTCGCTGTACAGGTGAGTGTGAGCCCCCATTATTTTACACAGAATAAACAAGTCGAACCCGAGACCACCAGTGCGGTGTCACGTTCTGCTAGGTGTTGGACTGTGGGCTGTTGGACTGTTGGATAGTGTTGAGGCATAGACGCAGAGGGGATGCAGTGTAACAAAAAGAGTCTTTAATAAACAATAATCCAAACAAACATGAACAAAGGAAGTTGGCTAAAAACATGGAGCATGCTATAAAAAGAGAACTCAAAACACAAACACAGACTGGGGATTACACACACTAATACAATACAGACAGGGGATACGAACCAGACAAGACAAGACACACTAAACAGCCTAACGGTCTAAACACTAGGGACTATGCATGCAAGGGATAAATGAACACAAGACAGGCTTGGCTAGGTCGACTAGCTGTTAAGCCCATTGGCTGCTAAGCTAGCTAGTAGCTAAACAGACCAATTGCTAAACAGACTAGTATCCTAAGAACCAAGGGATGAACAGACAAGGTACACAGCAGACTAGGTATAAAACAGACTAAGAACTCTGAAGGTTAGTTGCTAAACGGGTTAGTATCTAAACAGACTACGATCTAAGCAGACGAGGAGACTAGACAAACTCGAAGACTAGACAGACTATGATCTAAACATGTTAGTAGCACCCTCATTAGTATTTATACAGGCTAAGATCTAGACATGCAAAGGAGGTTACTCACACATAATGGTAAAACACGAAAGGTTAATTCTCCTAGAGGCTAATCCTGCTAGGAGACACAGAGACAAAGAGACATAAACTAAACAAGTGCAAACATAACTTAAATAGCTCCAGATGCAAACATAACTACAATGTCCAGAAACCAAAAGGCCAACTATACTGGGCATCTACTGGGCAACCCTCACACGCGGACAGTAACATCTCCTCCGTCAATACAGGTCTGTTCCTTCTCTTTAAAAACAAAAAACCTCAAACAACAAGGAAGCTACTGAAGATAAACTAGTTGGACCATTTGACCTTGCTCTGCCCTTGGTGCTGTTTGAATCAAACCCAAAATCTTCTCAGTGCCTCTGCTGGTGGTGATACTTCAGTAACAAGAACCGCAATAACAAGCCTCTAAGACAGATGGGCGAAACCACAATGCCTCCATCACTCAGAGGTTCTAGTGCTGTGACACCTCAAACCCCTCATTTAAACCCACAATAATCCCCAGTCATACTCATCCAGGGTTCTGAACCAGGAAACAGAACCAGTACCAGAACTCTGCACCACCAGGAAGTGCACGTGCATGTCATGGCTGGGGGCGGGACTTGTGCATGCCTCACAGGAAACCATGAACATTGAGCAATTTTCAGTCTTAGTGTTGCGTCACACACATCTGTGGCCCATCCAAAAATAATCCTGCAGTCCTGAGATGAGCTCCGAGGACAGTTCTGGAATCTTCTGTCAGTCTGAGGTGTCTCTAAATAAAGTCTGAGAGTCCACCAGTAGGAGGACGACGAGCTCGCGGGGCCCTCACACACACCATAGAGCCCTAACACACACACACACTTGTGTCGTCTCGTCAAATCATAACTCAAGTTTTTTGAGTTATTATATAGAAGCAAGGACAGGTGAGGATCCTCAAGCATGTGTGTGAGTGTGTGTGAGTGTGTGAGGTGCTCCTGTGCTGGAACTGGAACCAAACAAAGAGGAAAGAAGCTAAAGAAAGAGGAAACATCTGCATCCACTGGTACAGAGTCTCACACACACACACACACACTTTCACGGTTGTGGTTTATTCCATGTTTGTGTTTTTATAAGCTGCACAACTCTGTTCCTGCTCCTGGAGCCACTTAAACCTTCTCACTTCCTGTGCAGGTTTTCGAGAAGATCTCCTGCCATGCTGTGTGCTGAGGAACACTAATGCCTTCACCAGAGGTCAGGTCATCTCCTCAGCATTCTAAGAGATCTTTATATCCGGTCTTGATTGGACTTCCTCTGTCCTCCTGCAGGTGTGACCCAGATGGAGCTGGCTGAGTAAAGTAGTCCATCTCACTCTCTCTCTCACTCTCTCAATCTCTCTCTCCTCTTCAGGACATGCTGAGATTTTCTAAGAAAATTCTCCTGCAGCTTGAGGCGTTGTCGATATTCCCTTCAGTGTTATAGTGTTATAGATAGTCGTCAACGTCTGACCAACATTGTTGCGTTTTGGGACTGTCTCAGTGTGCTCCTCAAACGTTCATCCACTGCGCTTCTGTCTTCAGGAAAATCACTTGTCTGACTGTCTTCAGGTCTCCAAGACACTTAGAACAAGCATCTAACTCCAAGCAACAAGCAGGAGTTAGAAGGTCAGAAGGTTCACTGCTGTTGATAAATGTGAGATCCCTCTGTATGCACTATTTTAACATACTTTACCTCTTTAACTAGAGTGTGTTAGAGTGTGGCGGCGCGGTGGTGTAGTGGTTAGCACTGTCGCCTTGCATCTCCAGAGTCCGGGTTCAATTCCTGGCCAGGTTCGATTCCCGTCTCTGTGTGCACGGAGTGTACATGTTCTCCCCGTGCTTGGTGGGTTTCCTGCAGGTACTCCGGTTTCCTTCCACAGTCCAAAGACTTAGGTTAGGTTAATTGGTGTTTTCAAATTGCCCTGAGTGTGTGTGTGTGGCCTGCAATGGATTGGCACCCTGTCCAGGGTGTACCCCGCGTTGTGCCCTTAACCTCCCGGGATAGGCTCCAGGTCCCCGTGACCCTGAATTCAGGATAAAGCGGTATAGAAGATAAGTGAGTGAGTGTTAGAGTGTGTTACACCGCTGTGGAAACTGGAGAGTATTACCAGACATAACCACAAGGTGGCTCATTCCCCGAGCGGACACCTTCGGTTACGGTGAAAGTATTCTGCGCAGAAAAGATAGGATAAGAAAGTTACTGGTATTGAATCAGTAAGACCAAAAAGACTTTTGTGTCTAGTTGTGTATGATACCAAAACAAGTTGACTAATTTAGACCAACCTTTGTTGACTTCTGAACCAGCATTGATTGACTTTCTTACATAACTCAGTGTTGTGATTTTTGTTGCCAATACGGCTAACATAGGTGTTGATGCTAATGGTCTATATGTAGGTTTATGGGTCACCTGAGCTAGCTTTGCTACTAGCTCTAGGGAATCTGTGTGTGTGTGTGTGTGTGTGTGCGTGCTGACGATGTCTCAGCTGTTCGTGATCGGCAGGAGGCCAGCATGTGATTGGCCGAGGGCTCTGTGTGGGCGGGGCGGCGTTACTGTAGCGCGGTGATGCTGAACATGAGCGATAATAAACGCGCTTCACTCAGCTGAACATGTCTGACTGAGATAACGACACGAGAGCGCGCTATCAGCAGCTACGCAGGAGGAAGAACATCAGCAACACACACACACACACACACACACACACATTGAGGCAGGATATGAGTCTTTTGTAGCACTACATAAATTATAGCCTAATAATGCACTAGGGTTTTTTTATTTATGCGTCTGAATACACTTTTATTATTAAACATGTAATAAGTGCCATAAAATGCTAATGCAGCGCTGCGGAAAACATTAACTTGCACTTTTCCCGTGAAAAGATTCCAAAGTTCTCTCATAAAACTGAAAGTGTAAATATTTCAGCACATTTATAGAGTCATGCTGAAAACTTTCTCTCTGCTTTTGTTCCTTTCTCACTTTTCCCTCCTGTTCTGTCTTTTCTTCACCTCCATCTCTCTTGAAAGAAGCGGTTTAATAAGCAGCCGTGTAATGCAGTGTGTTCCAGTGTGCACGCTACAGTAACCCTCAGGTGTGGATTCAGGATGCAGCCGGAGAGACGCTTGAACACTGCAGGGGGCGTTCTCCTTCATCAGGGACATGGGTACACTATGAGGGGAATAAAGAGCACAAACAGGAGCAGAGCGCGCACACACACACACACACACACATACACACACACACACACACACACACACACACACACACACACACACACACACACACACACAGAACATCCTTGTTCTACAGAATCATTCAGGGTCAGATTGAGTTACGGTTCAGCTCAGATACGCCTTATCTCTCTCTCTCTCTCTCTCTCTCTCTCTCCATTTCTCTTCCATTGTCAGCTGCAGATTGTGTCCAGATGTGTGTGTGAGTGTGTATGCTGTCAGTCTTCCTCCTGTTTAAACCCCTATCTTGCAGATAAAAGCAGAGTGAGGTCATACGATCCTCGTAGCTGTAGTGTTGTGAAATTGAGCGAGTGAAGTGAATCGGGTTCTGAGTTACTGATGGTTCTGACTCATTCCACAGGTAGGGCCCGAGACCTGGGTTTCACTGGAGCGCCTTGTAAAGAGTGAGTGATGGTCTTACATTTAAATTTAGGCATTTGGTGGACTCTCTTATCCAGAGCGACTTACAAAAAGTGCTTTTAAATTTTCGTCACGGGATACACTGGGTTACTGGGTTACTAACTAAGTGCCATCAGTCAAAAACAGTTGGGAAGGTTTTTTTGTGTGTGTGGGGGTGGGGTGGGGCTAGTCCAAGTATTGAAGAAACAACATCTTGAGTCATCATTTAAAGACTGAGACTCGGCTGTACGGATATCTACAGGAAGGTCATTCCACCACCTCGGTGCCAGAGCAGAAAAGAGACTGGATGAGTGTCTTCCTCGATCCCTGAGAGATGGTGGGACCAGCTGAGCGGTGCTGGAGGATCGTAGGGAACGTGGTGCGGTGCATGGTGTGATTAGATCAGAGATGTAAGTGGGTGCTGGGCCATTTTTTTAGCTTTGTAGGCGTAAGGGTTATCAGGGTTTTGAATTTGATGCGGGCAGCTACAGGAAGCCAGTGCAAGGAGTAGAGGAGTGGGGTGGTGTGGAAGAACTTGGGAAGGTTGAAAACGAGATGTGCTGCTGCATTCTGGATCAGCTAAAGAGGACGAATGGTGGACTGAGGCAGACCTGCCAGGAGTGAGTTGCAGTAGTCCAGTCTTGAAATAACAAGGGCCTGAACAAGCACCTGAGTAACTTGTGAAGAAAGAAATGGGCGAATTCTTCTGATGTTGTAAAGAAGAAATCAACAAAAGAGCGAGTAAGGTTAGCGATGGTTGGGGAAAATGACAGATGATTGTCCACATTTACCCCAAGATTGCAGGCAGTGGCTGAAGGACTGATCTGATTGTTGTTCAGGGAGAATGAATCAGGAATGAACAGCAGTTTGGTTTTACTCTGATTGAGCATGCTGGCATGCTCAGATCCAGGTGGAAACCTGAGTGTCAGAGGGAAGAAACGAGAGAATAAGTTGTGTGTCATCTGCATAACAATGGTATGAAAATCCATGCGATGATATGACCTTATCATGAGACAGAGTATAGAGGGAGAACAGAAGAGGAACAAGTACTGAGCCCTGTGGGACACCAGTAGAGAGTCTGCGTGGGGCAGATGTGGATTCTCTCCTGTCACCTCATACAACCTATCTTCTAGGTAAGAAACAAACTATTGCCACGCTGTTATACATATTCCAAGGCTTTTAAGAATAGATAGTTGATATTGATCTAGAAGCATGAGTCTTTAGAGGAGACCAAATTCAAATTCAAATTCAAATTTTATTAGTCACATACACAATCATACACAGTATAATATGCAGTGAAATGCTTTATACGACCGCCAGTGACCTTAAAAAAAGAAAATAAAAGCTTGTACGTAAAAATAAATAATTAATAAAAAGGAAATACTAAAGAAATTATTTTAACTAGTAAAATTAACTGTACAATCAGGGCATAATAAAATATTGCAAAAATATAGAAATATAGGGTAGATAGAGTATATATGTATATAGAATTAAAGTGTCAGTGGTTGTGCAAATATGCATGAAAGGTGACATGTGCAATTGTCCAGATGTATGAGTATTTAGTGCAAGTGTGTATGAATGTGTCCATGATTGTCCAGTCAGTGTTGTGAGCTTAAAAGATGTTATTAGTCCTGTGTGGAGGTGTGATTGAGAGACCTTATCGCCTGCGGGAAGAAGCTCCTCCTCAGTCTCTCTGTGTTGGCCTTTAGGGAGCGGAATCTCTTCCCAGACCGCAACAAAGAGAACAGTCCATTACTGGGGTGACTGAGGTCCTTCATGATCTTCCTGGCCTTAGTCCAGCACCGCTTGCTGTAGATGGAGTGCAGGTCAGGGAGCTCAGTGCGGATGATGCGCTCGGCTGATCGCACCACCCTCTGTAGAGCTCGTCTGTCCTGCATGGTGCTGTTCCCGAACCAGGTCGTGATGTTTCCCGTCAGGATGCTCTCCCGTCAGGTGCAGGAGTAGAAGTTCCTGAGCACCTTGGAGGGCAGTCTAAAGTCTCTCAAGCGTCTGAGGTGGTAGAGACGCTGCCGGGCTTTTTTCACCACGGTGTTGATGTGACAGGACCATGACAGGTCCTGCGTGATGTGAACACCGAGGTATCTGAAGCTGTCCACTCTCTCCACTGGGCTCCTGTTGATGACGGGGGTCTGGTAGTTCCTCTCCTGCTTTGTACTAAAGTCCACTATCAGCTCCTTTGTCTTACTGACGTTCAGGAGGAGATTGTTCCTCTGGCACCAGTTCTCCAGATTTCCAATCTCCTCTAGGTAGTCCGACTCATCATTGTTGGTGATCAGTCCGACCACGACGGTGTCGTCAGCAAACTTGATTCTACAGAATCATTGTAGAATCATTGTAGAGTTGGTAGTGGCCACGCAGTCGTGGGTGTACAAAGAGTACAGCAGGGGGCTCAGAACACAACCCTGGGGGGCTCCAGTGCTGAGAGTGAGTGTGGCTGAGACATGTCCGCCCATCCTTACTGCCTGTGGTCTGCCAGTCAGAAAATTGGAGATCCACTGACATATAGATGAGCTCAGTCCCAGGTGCTCCAGCTTGGTGGTGAGTGTGGAGGGAATTATGTTATTAAAAGCAGAGCTGTAGTCGATGAAGAGCATTTTAACATAATCCCCTTTCTTAGTGTCCAGGTGAGTGAGTGATGTGTGGAGGAGATGAGAGATTGCATCGTCTGTGGAGCGGTTCTGACGGTATGCAAACTGTAGTGGGTCCAGTGTGTCGGGTAGTGAAGAAATGATGAAGTCTTTGATAAGGCGTTCAAAGCACTTCATCACTACTGAGGTGAGGGCTACAGGGCTATAGTCATTGAGGGAAGCAGGATCTGGTTTCTTTGGAACAGGAACAATGATGGACTCTTTGAAGCATGTGGGGATCACCGACTGAGATAAAGAGATGTTGAATATCTCAGTGAACACAGGTGCTAGCTGGTCTGCGCAGGCTCTGAGAATACGACCTGAGATGCCGTCTGGTCCTGCTGCTTTCCTGGTGTTCACTCTCTTGAAGGCTCTCCTCACGCCGTGCTCGGAGATGATGAGTGCGTTCCCGGTGCTGGCAGTGTCTTCCTGTCTGCAGCCGTTAGCGCCGCTAGCATTAGCGCCGCTAGCATTAGCGCCGTTAGCATTAGCGCCGTTAACATTAGCGCCGTTAGCATTAGCATCGCTAGCGTCTTTAGCTTCAGCCTCGAAGCGAGCATAGATGGTGTTGAGCTCGTCTGCCAGAGTCGCGTCCGCGTTCGTCATACCGGATGCTGGTGCTTTATAATCCGTTATTGTTCTCAGTCCCTGCCAAAGGCTCCTAGAGTCACTCTGTTGAAGCTGTGACTCTAGTTTTCTCCCGTAGCGCTGCTTCGCCTCTTTCACCGCCTTCCGGACGTTATATGACGCAGCCTTGTACGGTTCCATGTCCCCCGACGCAAGTCCCATGTTGTAGGCAGCTGTGCGAGATCTCAGAGCGTCGCGGATGGTTTTATCCACCCACGGCTTCTGGTTGGGAAACGTTCTGATAGTCTTTTTCTCCACCGTATCGTCCACTAGCTTCCCAATAAATCCCACAACCGCTTCGGTAAACACGCTGACGTCATCATCGGAGCTGTTTCTGAACATGTCCCAGTCTGCGTCATCGAGTGCGTCCTGTAACGCGGCCACCGATTGGTCCGTCCAGCGCGCGACCTCCCTCTGAACCGGAACTTCCTGTTTCAGCCTTTGTTTATATTTTGGCATGAGGAAGATGGCGGCGTGGTCGGATTTACCAAACGCTGGACGAGATTGTGCCTTGTAACCGTCTTTGACCGTGGTATAACAATGGTCCAGTGTCCTTTCGCCCCTGGTGGGGCAGGTGATGTGCTGATAAAAGTTCGGCGCTGCGCGTTTGAGGTTGGCACTATTAAAATCCCCCGCCACAATGACCGCAGCGTCCCGGTGTTGTGTCTGGTGCTGTGTGAGTGCCTCATGCAGCTCGCATAAGGCCTTGTCTGTGTCTGCTTGTGGAGGAATGTAAACGGCACTGATTATGACCGATGTG
>CM060131.1:22038365-22083365 GCA_030522415.1 Channallabes apus
CTCTCTCTCTCTCTCAGACTCACAACTGTTTGTTTGAGTGTTTTAAACTTCAGGGTTGATAGTGAGGCTGTGGAGAGTGAGACAGGTGGAGCGAGACCTTGCTGACTGAAACTGCGTGAGAGAAGAAACAGCATTAAATGAATTTTCTTCAGGAGATGAACTAAAATAATTATTTTAAATAACAAAGAATTATTTATATCATAATTTAATTAATTTTCAGGCAGTAACTATGCAGGGATGTAAGCTATCTGTAGAGTCACAGATTAATGTACTGTAGATAATAAAGAGTGTATGACTTTATCCTCACTGTAAGATCCTCTGCTGCGATTGTTGATGAAGTTTTTCAGCTTCTTCAGGATCGTTAACATTAAAGTGTAAAGCATCGGACTAACGTGACTTTTGGAGACGTGACCTGTGAGCGCGACTCTGAGGGACATTAAACCCGGGCGAAGGTGAGACGGGCTCTGAGATTGATTTGATGATATCTGTGCTGGATTGTGAATGTCACAGAAGGAAGAGATGGAATGAAATCGATGAGAGGTCGCCCGCCCTCGTCTCGTCCTCCGACAGAACGCTGGAGCTTCAAAGTCCACTTTCAGTCCACAAACATCAGGATGGAGCTCAGAGGTCAGGTCGAGTCATTCAGGACGCCTGGGTTTCATCGATGACTGGACGCATCACAGCAGATCACACTTCTGCTCGGTGAAAGCAATTCTAACACTCACCCTCTTAAAGAATGAAAGTTATAATCCATCAACTTTAACAAAAGAAAACCCTTCAGAGCGTTCTCCTGAGCTCCATCACTCGTCCTCCATCACTACTCCTCCTCAAATAGTTTTTTTTAACCATATACAGTTCAGGACACATTGAAACAAAACCGCATTCCTCCAGAACCGAGGTGTTACGTATACAGTACACAACATCATTTAAGAGAACTAACTAGCTAGCTAAGACACCTAATTAGCTGAGTAGTTAAGACAAACCAAATTAACATCATAAATTAACAGAAATATCTAAGTACTACACAAAACACAGCAAGACACAACATAAAGTGCATGTGCATAAAGAGCAACACAACAACAACACAACACGATGCAATTGCAAGAATGGATGGTAGCAGCTGGGCTTTCTTAAGCCTTCCAGGAAGAAAAGACACTGCTGGACTTTCTTGTTTAAAGAGCTAGTGTTGAGAGACTAGGTACGGTTCTCCAACAGGTGGAACAGCCATTGAAACCCAGCTGGGTTTTATGAGCCTGTGGATTTCCTAAAGTGTGCCAGCTCCCTCAGTATCTGAGGGGGTATTGGAGATCACCACTTGTGTTGCTGGGACAGCAAAGCCGTTGATGTTCAGTGGAGAGCGGTCGCTCCATGTCCTCCTGAAGTCAACAACCATCTCAATTAATTTTATCGACATTTAGACACAGGTATTTGTCTTTACACCAGTCCATTAGACTCTGCACTTCCTCTCTGTATGCTGACTCGTTGTTCTGGGGTCCCCAGTGCTAAATGTGGTGGTTCTGGATGTGTTGTCTCCGATCCACACTGCCTGAGTCCTTTCAATGAAAAAGTCCAGGATCCAGTTACAGAGGGAGGTGTTCCCGGCTTCCCAATCATGTGTTGGGAGATGATGGTATTGAATGCTGAATGTCCTGCCCAAGTTCTTCCACACCACCCCACTTCTCTGCTCCCTACACTGGCTCCATGTAGCTGCCTGCATCAAATTCAAAACCCTGCAACTACGTGGTTGCCCTTCTCTTCAATCACTCTTCCTTCTCCTCCTTCATCACTCCTACTCCATCGCTCCTCCTCCTCCAACCTCCATCAATTCTTCTCCTCCAACCTCCATCACTCCATCTCCTGCAGCCTTTATCACCCCTCTCCATCACTCCTCCTCCTTTAACCTTCATCACTGCTCCTTCATCCTCCTCCTCCTCCTCCTCTGCTTCCTTCTTAGTCTCCCCTAGTCCTCCTACTCCATTATTCCTCTTCCTCCTAATCCTGAGCTAAAACACAGACTCTCTGTACTTCAGTACAACCCTAACCCTAGCCCTAGGCTAACTACCCAAGTGAACTAAGTTTCAGTAAGAAGTTTATTCTGGTCAGGTTGAGGATGGAAACAGTGTCGGTGGGTTCAGCTCGGAGCGCCATGAGCAGCGGAACGTCACCACAAGAGAAGAGAGGAAGAGTGGAGCAGATGGACGACGCTACAGACAGACACGTGTCACCTCTGTTCAGCAGAACCTCTGGGATTTTATGGGAACAAAACTAGACAGAGTTAATTAGAGTCGAGCTCGACGATGCCCCTGTCATCAGCTGTAATTACCCTCAATAACCCCAACACATGCCCCATAATACCTCCCTCTGCCCCCCCCCACACACACACATGCACACAAACACACATGCACACAAACACAACACCTCTGCCTTGAAGAACATTACAATCTTCCTGTGTGTCTCAGGCAGAGAGACAGAGAGAACAAATTATTATTATTTTTTTAAAGTCCATTTGTTGATCCTCCTATTTTTAGTTTGTTAGTTTTTAGTTACTGTCTCTGTTCATTTTTCCTGAGTGACAGTGGGCTTTTTTCCGCCACTTTGGCACTTTGTAGGACTGTTTTCACTATGTCTATTTCTTTTTTCTGGTATCTGTAAATGGTTTAGATGCTCCAGAAAGCAGTTCGCTTGTTCCTCAATGTCTGTGTGTGTGACCCGTTCGAGTCGGGTCTGTGGTGTGTCACTGTGGCCCGCTGTGGGCTCGGCCTCCTCGGTGTCCTCCGGCCGGCTGACCTGGACCATGACGCCCCTCACTCGTATCCTGTTTTTTATTACCGTGGTTACAAGGTTACCGACCTGCTCTCCCACCGCTACTAGCACCTCCTCCAACTGTACACCGTCTTCCACAAACACACCCGACGCCAGTCTGCCTCAGAGGCCACGGTGCCTCGATCACTCTCTCTCTCACTTTAAACGTCTTATCTTTTCTTAATTGATAACATTCACTGGTTAAAGAAAAATAAACAAGTAAATAAACAGTCGTCCGAGAACTTGGCAAGACATCAAACAGCCTTCCACACACACTGTCTCACACCCAGCGCATGCACACAGAGAGAGAGAGAGAGAGAGAGAGAGAGAGAGAAGCAGATGAAAATCAGAAAAGAAAGAGGAAAAAGGAAAAGCCAGAAAAATAAAGGCAAGCTGATAAGAGAATAAAAGTGACATAAAGAGCGAGAAAAAGAGGAAGACAGAAATAGACGAGAGAGAAGAGACAGAATGAGTGTGTTGTCACGGTAACCGAAACACTGTGAATCCATGTAAAATTCCCATAACTGTGGGTGTTGACCACTTTATTGATTTAGTTTTTCACTGCGGCAGTAAACAGAGAAAGAGAGAGAGATGAAAAGAGATAGAGCGAGAGAAAGAGATTAACACACACACACACACACACACACACAGTGTAAATTAACACCACCTACATCTCTGTGTCTCTCACTAGCGCCATCGTGTTAAACGCAGTCACATATTAAAGCTGAAGTGGGCGTGGCCATGACCAGAACGCCGGGCAGTTAATAATGCCGCAGTTAGCAGTTTAGCCGAGAGTTAGCATAACACTTTATAGCTAATTCCTGCTTCACAGAGTGTGTTATTGCAATTGCAAACTAGCATTAAGCGTCAACGCTAACGCTAGAAGTAATAGCGCCAGGCTACTGGTCACTGAAGGCCTGAACGCCATGTGTGCTGATTAAACACTGGTGTTAACAGAGATGTTTAACTATAACGACTACACACTCCACTGAGTATAGCACCACACACACACACACACACACACACACACACACACACTACTTACTAACTACTTTAATATTCGGCTAACGTGACTTTAAATAATTAAAGCGTGCGCTCTGTGAGAGAGACTGCAGGAAGCAGCGCGGCTGATCCATCCAGCAGGTCGTTGATCTCCTGCAGAACCTCCATTAATCTCCCTCACTGATCTCCTGCAGAGCCTCTGATCTCCTGCAGCATGGAGACGTGTGGAGGTCACGCCGAACCCAATCGATGACCAGCCATTACTCACGCAGCTCACCGAGAGGACCAAAGGAACACTGTTCTACTACATCACTGAGTGTGTGTGTGTGTGTGTGTGTGTGTGTGTGTGTGTGTGTTTATTTTGGAGCTACTTTCACAGAGTGTGAGCTAGTTGTTCAGCACCCTCGTAAGTCCTCACTGTCATATTAATCTCATTTTGAGAAAGTTCCTGTAATTAAAATAAATCTTCTTCTTTATCTTTCGGCTGTTCTCTTTCAGGGGTCGCCACAGCGAATCATCTGCCTCCATCTAACCCTATCCTCTGCATCCTCTTCTCTCACACCAACTAACTTCATGTCCTCTCTCACTGCATCCATAAATCTCCTCTTTGATCTTCCTCTAGACCTCCTGCCTGGCAGTTCCAACCTCAGCATCCTTCTACCGATATATTCACCATCTCTCCTCTGAACATGTCCAAACCACCTCAATCTGGCTCTCTGACAAAGTAAATCAATAAAAGAATTCAGGATTAAAAACGTTTTTACATACCGATGTTTATCTCGTCGTCTGTCTCAGCGTCGCCGATACACTCGAACTGAAACTCTCTCAGAGACTGGGCAAACTTCAACACAGATTCAGACAGATCTGTAGACACACACACACACACACACACACACACACCGTTAGTAAATCAGGGCCATAGTCAGGTACAAAACTTAAGCGTTTTTGAAAAAAATACTGTGTAATACAGGAAAAAAGTGTTTGCATTAAAGTAAGAAAATCATTTGTGTGTAGTCATAAACCTCAGTTCCATTAAACACACACACAATTCAAATTCAAATTTTATTTGTCACATACACAGTCATACACAGTACGATATGCAGTGAAATGCTTACACGACTGCCAGTGACCTTAAAATAAAAGCTTAAACATAAGAAATAAATATGAATAAAAGAAATACGGTAGAAAATTAAATTAACTAATAAAATATACTGTACAAAGTAAAATAAAAAATATATATACTGTGCAAATATCCTTTGTCTTGCTGAGGTTCAGGAGGAGATTGTTCCTCTGACACCAGTTCTCCAGATTTCCAATCTCCTCCAGGTAGGCCGACTCATCATTGTTGGTGATCAGTCCGACCACGACGGTGTCGTCAGCAAACTTGATGACGGCGGTGGAGTTGGTAGTGGCCACGCAGTCGTAGGTGTATAAAGAGTACAGCAGGGGGCTCAGAACACAACCCTGGGGGGCTCCAGTGCTGACAGTGAGTGAGGCTGAGACGTGTCCGCCCATCCTTACTGCCTGTGGTCTGCCAGTTAGGAAGTTGGAGATCCACTGACACATTGATGAGCTGAGTCCCAGGTGCTCCAGCTTGGTGGTGAGTGTGGAGGGAATTATGGTATTAAAAGCAGAGCTGTAGTCGATGAAGAGCATTTTAACATAATTCCCCCTCTGAGTGTCCAGGTGAGTGAGTGATGTGTAGAGGAGATGTGAGATTGCATCGTCTGTGGAGCGGTTTGGATGGTAAGCGAACTGTAGTGGGTCGAATGTGTCCGGTAGTGAAGAAATGATGAAGTCTCTGACCAGGCGCTCAAAGCACTTCATCACTACTGAGGTGAGGGCTACAGGGCGATAGTCACTGAGAGAAGCAGGATGTGGTTTCTTCGGGACAGGAACAATGATGGACTCTTTGAAGCATGTGGGGATCACCGACTGAGATAAAGAGATGTTGAATATCTCAGTGAACACAGGTGCTAGCTGGTCTGCGCAGGCTCTGAGGATACAGCCTGAGATGCCGTCTGGTCCTGCTGCTTTCCTGGTGTTCACTCTCTTGAAGGTTCTCCTCACGTCATGCTCGGAGATGATGAACGCGCTGGCAGTGTCTTCCTGTCTGAAGGCGTTAGCGCCGCTAGCATTAGCATCGCTAGCATCTTAGCTGCAGCCTCGAAGCGAGCACAGAAGGTGTTGAGCTCGTCTGCCAGAGTCACATCCGCATTCGTCATAGCGGTTGTTGGTGTTTTATAGTCTGTAATTGTCCATAGTCCTTGCCACAGGCTCCTACAGTCACTCTGTTGGAGTTGTGACTCTAGTTTCCTTTCGTAGCGCTGCTTCGCCTCTTTCACCACCTTCCGGGCGTTATATGACGCAACCTTGTATGGTTCCATGTCCCCCGACGCAAGTCCCGTGTTGTAGGCAGCGGTGCGAGATCTCAGAGCGTCGCAGATGGTTTTATCCACCCACCGCTTCTGGTTGGGAAACATTCTGATAGTCTTTTTCTCCACTGTATCTTCCGCTAGTTTCCCAATGAATCCCACGAGCGCTTCCGTAAACACGCTGACGTTATCGGAGCTGTTTTGGAACATGTCCCAGTCTGCGTCAACGAGTGCATCCTGTAACGCGCCACCGATTGGTCCGTCCAGCGCGCGACCTCCCTCTGAACCGGAACTTCCTGTTTCAGCCTTTGTTTTGTATTTGCTTTGTATTTTGGCATGAGGAAGATGGCAGCGTGGTCGGTACATTGTTCTCTCTCATGATCTCTCTCGGCCAGCTCGGATCCGGAGTTAAAAACGTTGAATTGTGAGTACATTTTATACCAATAGAAACAAGGGTGTCTCTATCATAACTACTGTACTCAATTGTGGTGAATTAGCTGGTTTAAAGTTGCTGAAAAATAACTTAAAAGGCGAAAACAAAGTAAAATAAGTTGGAGCCGTCGTGACGGCAGCCGACCTCACCGGCGCCATCTTGTCATGTGCCCACACACACACACACACACACATCCACACACACACACAGGAGGGACAGGTATCACCAGGAGCCGACCATATTATCCTTCATAGTGTCCCTCTCTGTGTCCCTCTGTGTGTCCCTCTCAGTGTCCCTCTCAGCGTCCCGCTCTCTACAGGCTTTTAATCAAAAAAGGCAGAGATGAGATTTTACAGATCGATCAGCTGCTCCTGACCTGCGGCTCACTTTCAACAAAAGACACAGATACACATCTGACTGGAGAAGAAATTCACACATCACTTGTGAAAGATGTCACGCGTTCCCGGTGAGACGAGCGCGAATCCTACGCCTAGCACCGGACACACTTGGAATTGGTTTGGAGCGAGGTGTGTGTGTGTGTGTGTGTGTGTGTGTGTGTGTGTGTGTGTGTGTGTGTGATCGCATGGACCTGCTCTCTCTCTCTCTCTCTCTCTCTCTGTCTCTCTCTCTTTGTGTCTCTGTCAGAGTGTAAAACATGATGTGAGACTTTATCAGAAGCTCTGTGCCTTCTGGAAGCCGAGCTGGAAGCCAAAGTGTCACAGGCTGAAGAATTCATCTCCATTAACAAAAGCAGAGGCGTTCCAAAACCATGCATCAAAGCCCATCAGTCCTGCTCCAGCAGATCATCACACACAATTGAACATCCGTCAGAAGAGGAACACGATCTGCTGAGTGATGCTGAAATGACCGCTGAAGATGTAATAAGGAGAGTGAGAACCTCAGAGAAGAACCGCCAGATCAACAGGAGATGGTTCGGGTCTTTACATGGACGCCTCCTGCTCTCAGGAACAAACTGTGTCAGACCCCAGAGCAGAACCAGCACCTGCTATACACTACATATTAAAGTATGTGCACCCCTGACCTTCAGACCCGTATGTTCCTGTAGAGCATCTCGTTCCAGATTTTATCCCCCTGTTATAACAAACTCCACTCTTCTAGGAAGGCTGACTGTGTGTGTGTGTGTGTGTGTGTGTGTGTGTTTGCAGGAGCATTTAGTAAGCTCACGTGCTGATGTCCAGGAGGTTCAGGGTGTTTGAGTGTTGTGGCTTTCACATGTGAAGGAGAACTGTAAGACTACAGAGCACACAGAGACGTTCTGTATGGTTACAGTTTGAGGAAGAAACACACGACACACATCAGGTGAAACATTAGCCAGAGTTTCTGATTAACGTTTAACGAGAGCGGCCCTGATGTATAACGCCTTTGTCAGGTTCCCCCTCGTTTCTGCTCCTCTGTTCTCTTTTCTCAAAGCTTCTTGACAAAACCTGTTCCCCAGAGCCCTGCCCTGAACTTTCCATTATCTTCTTTCTCAACTCGTATTGTTGATCTGCACAACAAACCGCTTGATAAGAACTAATTGGATGTTTGCACATTTTCCTACCAGGATCTATTTCCGACAATTAAATGACTCTAATTTACACACAAATGAGCCTTAATTAGTTGTTAAATGTAGGGAACAGTGAGAGAATAGAAACAGGAAACATGTTGCCGGAAAAGATAATCGTCCACTTTTTATAGCACCGTTCCGTGTTAATATCTTGTCTTGAACTTTGAAAAAAATAAAAATAAAAACAACGTGTGAAAGCAGTCAGATTGAGAATTCACTTCCTGGCTTTTAAAAGCACATGGCAGCGCGGGCGAGTGATTTATGTGTCGCTGTCGTCTCCGTATATCTGACAACGAAACAAAGCCGGCTTTGTGAGCGGTGAGACCTCGCGAACCTCCACGTCCTCAACTCTGCCTCTATGAATAGTTTATGAAAAAAGAAATGTACTTTATCCCGGTTCAGACGTTTAACTTCAGCCGCTGGACTGTGACACGTCGAGTCACCCGCTGAGTCTGGAACCCGTTTCCGAGGCCCTTACAAAAGAGAAGTGATAAATATAAATGTGCTGGCATCGTCTGTGCTTTATAAAGCTCCTCAAACGCCGTGACTGAAGCAGGAAGGGTATGAATTATTCAGTACGTGCGCTCAGACTAACAGGAAAGAGGTTAATAAAGCAATTTGTGTATACTCGATAAAATTTACATCATCAAATTGGTTCGAATTAAATAAATATCACAAGGACCGGTCGCACCTTGAGGACAGAACTCCACCCCACCAGCAGGGGTCGTGTTTCCCCAGAGCATTTCTGCTTCACTTTCTGACCCCTGCGTATAATAAACACAGGTTTGAGCTCCTTCATTCGTTGTAAGTATCGACTGCATACGGTCTGCGCGGTACATTTATGTCCTGACCCTGACTATGTGCGGCGTGTTGTTAGCTCTTCCCGATCGTGATTGTGTATTGACTTTACTTTACGCTCCTGTTACGATGAGAATTTGATCCGTCTGCTCCGCTGTTTTGTAGAATAATAAACCTCTGCGCGCGGAGCCCGAGGCCGCTCTCATGCCTGCTAGTCAGCGCCGCGACTCCGCCGCCGCCGGAAATCGATGCCCTGGGTTTGTTATTTGTCTGATCCGGTTTCATGCTGCACAGAATTAAACAAGCTAACAGGCTATACCCCGGGGTCTGAGGTGTGTGTGTGTGTGTGTGTGTGTGTGTGTGTGTGTGTGTGTGTGTGTGTGTGTGTGTGTCCAGTTAATACTCTTTCATTCGCTGGTCAATAGAGAAATCACAGAACCCACTGGAGCGCGGAGAACAAACTCATAACATAACAAATTTAAATAAAGAGTTAAAAACATGCAACGTGTCACATCCTAAAGGAGGGGGCGGGGCTTCTTCAGTACTACAACTCTTTGCTTTAGGGCAGTTTAACAGCTCGCATCAGCACTGTAAGACACACACACACGCACACATTAGATCCTTCTTGACAGGCCATCATCAGTTTTTACATCACCAAAGCCTCTTCATGGTGTAATAATTAGCAATACGGCGTCCCACAAGGTTCTAGTTTTGGCCTGTTTATTTATAATTTTTTTTAACTTCATATCAAGTTGTGTTACACGCTACACTGACACACATGATATATATATCAAAAATATACAGAATTCCTCGTGAACACTGATGGAGAGGTTTGATCGCTCACTCTTGTGGCTAAATATAACTTTAATTATCTCTTAGATTCATGGATTACTGTAGGTCATTAATAACCCATAACCTTATGCAAGAGATTTTAAACGCATTATACAGTGTTGTATCACTTATTATTATTATTATTATTATTATTATTGTACTCTTCTACCCACACACTGCTCACACTCTTCATCTGTTCATTTATATTTAACATTAACTCTCATTAAAGCGTTTATATTTTAGATTATCTCCACCAGCCTGAGGACTTTTACTTTCACTTCATGTCTCAGTGATTATAACAGCTGTGTATCCAGGCTGGATCAGCTATACAGTATCTTGTTTTGTTTTTCAGGACAGTCTAAGTTTCTACATCTTCCATCATTTGATCATTTGAGATTCGTAGGAATAAAGTTCGGGTTGATTAGTTAAGGTGTCGCCTACTGATGAGAAGAAGTGTGAGATCGTTTGTTTGTGTTCCAGGTTTTGGTCGGAGGTGATTCAACACACAGCTCTGATCTGATCTCAGTCGCAGCTCAACACACTGGGCTTTATACTGACAGTTTCTTCCTCTCTGCCTCATCCTCTCCCTCGCGCTCCACACTGCCCCTGGTGTTGGGCGTGTCTCATTGCAACTGTTGATTATTGCTGTGTAGCATTTAACCATGGTTTTAAAAAAAAACTTTTAAAAAGCTTTAAAAAAAAACTGAGTAAAAAAACTCTTTTTTACTGTGTGTAACCTAATGTTTTATTCTTTTTCATGTGTTATTTTATATATCATATATTTTATTTTTATTATATATATGATTTTAATCATCAGGTCCTGCGTCGATCGTTTCGTCCTGTCTCTCCCCCATGGGACGGGTTGGGGCATGAAGCGTACACCTCTACACCCCTTGTTTTCTTGGGAAAGCAGGCTGCATGTGAATGTGCCTCTCACCGTGACTGTGTGACGACATCGGCCTTCAAACACACACTTCAAATGACGCGGCCCCGGAGACACACCGGTGACCTCGTGGTGCTTTTAACCAGCCATCATACAGAACTGATATTTTACTGTGATTGAGGACGTGTGTGTCGCACTATACTGTTACTGGAGTCAGAACAAAACATGAAGTCTGTATAAACACACGCAGAGCTCAGAGTCACTCAGACTAAACTCACTGAAATCACCAGGGTCAAGCTCGGCCACGCCCTCCACAGGAAGTGTTTTAATGGGATATCTAAACAACCCCCCCCCCCCCTCTCTCTCTGACACACACACAGTCATGTAGAAAGGTTAGTAAACCCCTTTTGTGTAAAAATGTAATAAAAATCATCTGATCGTAGCGGGTCTCAGTATACGGCAAATACAACCTCAGACCAACAACAAAATATAACATTTGTCACCTTTTTCACCTTGAAGTTTATTATTTAACATAAACAGAACCAAAAAGAAAAACTAAACCTGTGGGTAAAACTCAGTACTGTTTCCTGTACGAATGTATCAGTCTCTCACTTCGCTGTGGAGGAAGTCTGGCCAGTGTGTGTGTGTTAGTGTGTGTGTGTGTGTGTCATTGTGTGTACTGTATGTCATTGTGTGTGTGTGTCAGTGTGTGTATGTTAGTGTGTGTGTCATTGTGTGTATGTCATTGTGTGTATGTTAGTGTGTGTATATAAGTGTGTGTGTGTAATTGTGTGTATGTCATTGTGCGTATGTTAGTGTGTGTGTGTCATTGTGTGTATGTTAGTGTGTGTGTATGTCATTGTGTGTATGTTAGTGTGTGTGTGTGTCAGTGTGTGTATGTCATTGTGCGTGTGTGTGTGTATGTTAGTGTGTGTGTGTATGTGTGTGTGTCAGTGTGTGTATGTTAGTGTGTGTGTGTGTGTGTCAGTGTGTGTATGTTAGTGTGTGTGTGTGTGTCAGTGTGTGTGTATGTCATTGTGCGTGTGTGTGTGTCATTGTGCGTGTGTGTGTGTCAGTGTGTGTATGTTAGTGTGTGTGTGTGTGTGTGTGTCAGTGTGTGTATGTTAGTGTGTGTGTGTGTGTCAGTGTGTGTGTGTGTGTCAGTGTGTGTATGTTAGTGTGTGTGTGTCATTGTGTGTATGTTAGTGTGTGTGTGTCATTGTGTGTATGTTAGTGTGTGTGTGTCAGTGTGTGTATGTTATTGTGTGTATATAAGTGTGTGTGTGTCATTGTGTGTATATTAGTGTGTGTATATAAGTGTGTGTTTGTCAGTGTTTGTCTGTCAGTGTTTGTTTGTCAGTGTGTGTATGACAGTGTGTGTATGTCAGTGTGTGTTTGTCAGTGTTTGTTTGTCAGTGTGTGTATGTCAGTGTGTGTTTGTCCATGTGTGTTTGTCAGTGTGTGTATGTCAGTGTGTGTTTGTCAGTGTGTGTATGTCAGTGTGTCAGAATCAGAATCAGAAAGAGTTTTATTGCCAAGTACGCTTGCACGTACAAGGAATTTGTTTTAGTGACGGAGCTTCCAGAACAAAAAATACAAATGACAAGACAAAAACAGCATGACGCAAAAAAAAAAAAAAAAAGAAATTTTTTTTTTTAAATGGTTGACATCAAATGGAGTACGATGTGAGATACTTTTAAATAAGTTACATCAATATCTGAAGTCTGTGGTATTATACAGTATATTGCACAGTGGTGTTGTACACAATATTGCACATATATTTATTGACCGTTTGAATGATGTTTATCTGTTAAGGAGGTAGATTGCCTGGGGGAAAAAACTGTTCTTATGCCTGACTGTCCTGGTGTTCGGTGCTCTGTAGCGTCGACCCGATGGCAAAAGTTCAAAAAGAAGGTGGCTTGGGTGTGAGGGGTCCAAAGTCATATTCCGTGCCCTTTTCTTCACTCTGGATATATACAGTTCTTGCAGCGTGGGCAGGGGAGTGCCAATAATTCTTTCAGCAGTCCGAACCGTCCTTTGTAGTCTTCTGATGTCTGCTTTCGTAGCTGAGTCAAACCAGACAGTTATTGAAGTGCACAGGACGGATTCAATGACGGCTGAGTAGAACTGTGTGAGCAGCTCCTGTGGCAGGTTGAATTTCTTCAGCTGGCGAAGGAAATACAACCTCTGGTGGGCCTTTTTAACAATGGAGTCAATGTGAATGTCCCACTTCAGGTCCTGAGAGATGGTCGTGCCCAGGAACCGGAATGACTCCACTGCCGTCACAGTGCTGTTCATGATGGTGAGTGGGGGAAGTGCAGGTGGGTTTCTCCTGAAGTCCACGATCATCTCCACTGTTTTGAGCGTGTTTAGCTCCAGGTTGTTGTGACTGCACCAGACAGCCAACTGCTTGACCTCCCTTCTGTATGCAGACTCGTCACCGTCCTGGATGAGGCCGATGATTGTAGTGTCATCTGCAAATTTCAGGAGCTTGACAGTGGGGTCTGTGGAGGTGCAGTCATTGGTGTAGATGGAGAAGAGCAGTGGGGAGAGTACGCATCCCTGAGGGGCTCCAGTATTGGTGGTGTGACTGTTGGACATGAATTTTCCCAGTTTCACTAGCTGCTGCCTGTCTGTCAGAAAGCTGGTGATCCAGTGACAGATAGAGCTAGGAACAGAGAGCTGGTTTAATTTGGTCTGAAGCAGTGCTGGGATGATCGTATTGAAAGCTGATGAAAAGTCTATGAACAAGACCCTTGCATAAGCCCCTGATTTGTCCAGATGTTGAAGGATGAAGTGCAGTCCCATATTAACTGCATCATCAACAGACCTGTTTGCTCTATAAGCAAACTGCAGGGGGTCCAGTAAGGGTCCTGTGATGTCCCTCAGATAGGCCAACACCAGTCTTTCAAATGACTTCATGAACACAGATGTTAGGGCGACTGGTCTGTAGTCATTAAGTCCTGTGATTTTAGTTTTTTTTGGAATGGGGATGATTGTGGAACGTTTAAAGCACAAAGGCACTTCACATTGTTCCAGTGATCTGTTGAAGATCTGTGTGAAAATGGGCGCCAGCTGGTCAGCACAGGATTTCAGACAGGCTGGTGTCACGCCGTCTGGGCCTGGAGCTTTCCTTCTCTTTTGTTTCAGAAAGATCTGGCGAACATCCTTTTCACAGACCTGGAGTGCAGGGGGGGAAGAGAGGGTGGTTGTCAGAGGTGATAATGGTGGTGTAGAAAGAGGGTTAGGACAGGAGTGTGGTGTGAGACTGGGAGTTTCAAATCTACAATAGAACTCATTCAGGTCATCAACCCGTTGCTGATTCCCTACAGAGTTGGGGGATGGCGTCTTGTAGTTAGTGATGGTTTTCAGGCCTTTCCACACTGAAGCAGGGTCGTTTGCCGAAAACTGGTTTTCCAGTTTTTTAGAGTAGCTCCTCTTAGCTGCTCTGATCGCCCTTGTTAGTGTGTTCCTGGCCTGGTTGTACAAGATCCTGTCCCCACTCCTGTAGGCATCCTCTTTGGCCTGACGAAGCTGTCTGAGCTTTGCTGTAAACCATGGTTTGTCATTGTTATATGTTAAAAGTGTCCTGGTAGGGATGCACATGTCCTCACAGAAACTGATGTAGGATGTTACAGAATCTGTGAGCTCGTCCAGATTGGTGGCAGCAGCTTCAAAAACACTCCAATCAGTGCAGTCAAAACAGGCCTGTAATTCCTGTTCTGCTTCACTGGTCCATCTCTTTACTGTCCTTACTACAGGGTTAGCAGATTTAAGTTTTTGCCTATAGGTTGGGAGAAGATGAACCAGGCAGTGGTCAGAAAGTCCTAAAGCTGCTCTGGGGACGGAGCGATATGCATCCTTTATTGTGGTGTAGCAGTGATCCAAAGTATTTTTGTCTCTGGTGGGGCATGTAATGTGCTGTTTGTATTTAGGCAGTTCACGTTTGAGGTTTGCTTTGTTAAAATCCCCAAGTATAATTATAAGAGAGTCCGGGTGTTGTTGCTCCGTGTCTGTGATCTGAGCAGCCAGCTGTTGCAATGCTGCGTTCACACACGCTTGTGGAGGGATGTACACACTCACAAGAATGAACGAGGTGAACTCGCGCCGCGAATAGAAAGGCTTGCAGTTGATGAAATATGCCTCTAGATCAGGACAGCACATCTTCTTCAATGGTGTCACATTTGTACACCAACTTTCGTTGATGTAAAAGCATGTCCCGCCGCCTCGCGATTTCCCCGTTGATTCTGTGTCGCGATCCGCTCTGAACAGCTGGAAGCCCGGCAGGTGTAGCGCGTTGTCCGGGATGGCTTCATTCAGCCAGGTTTCCGTGAAACACAGCGCGGCAGAGTTTGAAAAGTCCTTATTTTTCCTGGAGAGCAGGAAAAGTTCGTCCATTTTGTTGGGTAGAGAGCGGAGATTCGCCAGATGTATACTCGGCAGCGCAGTTCTAAAGCCGCGCTGTCGGAGCTTGACGAGCGCACCGGCTCTCTTCCCCCGCCTGCGCTTCTTAAAGCATTTAAACAGCGCAGCTGCTCCGCCGGTTACAATGTTCAGTAAAACGTTTGAAAAATCAAAAAGTGGTTGAAAATTGTGTGATGTGTCCTGCTGAACGTTCAGCAGTTCATCCCTGGTATAAGTTATTACGTTTGAGAAACAAAAAACAGGACAAACTAACAAAAACAGTAAGACTAATGGAGAGCTCCACACTGAGGCAGCCGTCCGCGGCGCCATCCTGTGTGTATGTCAGTGTGTGTTTTTCAGTGTGTGTATGTCAGTGTTTGTTTGTAAGTGTGTGTTTGTCAGTGTGTTTGTCAGTGTTTGTTTGTCAGTGTTTGTTTGTCAGTTTGTGTATGTCAGTGTGTGTATGTCAGTGATTGTTTGTCAGTGTGTGTTTGTCAGTGTGTGTGTGTATGTCAGTGTTTGTATGTCAGTGTGTGTATGTCAGTGTGTGTTTGTCAGTGTTTGTTTGTCAGTGTTTGTTTGTCAGTGTGTGTATGTCAGTGTGTGTTTGTCAGTGTGTGCGTGTCAGTGTTTGTTTGTCAGTGTGTTTATGTCAGTGTGTGTATGTCAGTGTTTCTTTGTCAGTGTGTGTATGTCATTGTGTGTATATTAGTGTATGTATATAAGTGTGTGTTTGTCAGTGTGTGTATGTCAGTGTTTGTTTGTCAGTGTGTGTATGTCAGTCTGTGTATGTCAGTGTGTGTTTGTCAGTGTTTGTTTGTCAGTGTTTGTTTGTCAGTGTGTGTATGTCAGTGTGTGTTTGTCCATGTGTGTTTGTCAGTGTGTGTATGTCAGTGTGTGTTTGTCAGTGTTTGTTTGTCAGTGTGTGTATGTCAGTGTGTGTATGTCAGTGTGTGTATGTCAATGTTTGTTTGTAAGTGTGTGTTTGTCAGTGTGTTTGTCAGTGTTTGTTTGTCAGTGTTTGTCAGTGTGTGTATGTAAGTGTGTGTTTGTCAGAGTGTGTTTGTCAGTGTTTGTTTGTCAGTGTGTGTATGTCAGTGTGTGTATGTAAGTGTGTGTTTATCAGTGTGTGTATGTCAGTGTGTGTATGTCAGTGTTGGTATGTCAGTGTGTGTATGTCAGTGTTTGTCAGTGTGTGCATGTCAGTGTGTGTATGTCAGTGTTTGTTTGTCAGTGTCTGTATGTCAGTGTGTGTATGTCAGTGTGTGTTTGTCAGTGTGTGTATGTCAGTGTGTGTATGTCATTGTGCGTGTGTGTATGTCAGTGTGTGTATGTTAGTGTGTGTGTGTGTTTGTCAGTGTGTGTATGTTAGTGTGTGTGTGTGTGTGTGTGTGTCAGTGTGTGTGTGTGTCAGTGTGTGTATGTTAGTGTGTGTCTGTCATTGTGTGCATGTTAGTGTGTGTGTGTCAGTGTGTGTGTGTCATTGTGTATGTTAGTGTGTGTGTGTCAGTGTGTGTATGTTAGTGTGTGTATATAAGTGTGTGTTTGTCAGTGTTTGTATGTCAGTGTGTGTATGTCAGTGTTTATTTGTCAGTGTGTGTATGTCAGTGTGTGTATGTCAGTGTTTATTTGTCAGTGTTTGTTTGTCAGTGTGTGCATGTCAGTGTGTGTATGTCAGTGTGTGTTTGTCAGTGTTTGTTTGTCAGTGTGTGTATGTCAGTGTGTGTATGTCAGTGTGTGTATGTCAGTGTGTGTTTGTCAGTGTGTCTATGTAAGTGTGTGTTTGTAACAGTGTGTTTGTCAGTGTGTGTATGTCAGTGTGTGTATGACAGTGTGTGTTTATCAGTGTGTGTATGTCAGTGTGTGTATGTCAGTGTTTGTATGTCAGTGTGTGTATGTCAGTGTTTGTCAGTGTTTGTTTGTCAGTGTGTGCATGTCAGTTTGTGCATGTCAGTGTGTGTATGTCAGTGTTTGTATGTCAGTGTGTGTATGTCAGTGTGTGTTTGTCAGTGTTTGTATGTCAGTGTGTGTATGTCAGTGTCTGTTTATCAGTGTGTGTATGTCAGTGTGTGTATGTCAGTGTTTGTCAGTGTTTGTTTGTCCTTGTGTGTATGTCAGTGTTTGTTTGTCAGAGTGTGCATGTCAGTGTGTGTATGTCAGTGTGTGTATGTCATTGTTTGTTTGTCAGTGTGTGTATGTCAGTGTGTTTTTGTCAGTGTGTGCGTGTCAGTGTTTGTTTGTCAGTGTGTGTATTACCAGCTCAGCAGTAAAAGATCTGGGAGTAATATTAGACAGTAACTTGTCTTTTGAAAATCACATTTCAAATATCACAAAAACAGCCTTTTTCCATCTTCGAAATATTGCTAAACTTAGGAACATCTTATCCGTATCTGATGCAGAAAAACTAGTTCATGCATTCATGACCTCCAGACTGGACTATTGTAATGCATTACTAGGTGGTTGTCCTGCATCCTCAATAAACAAGCTTCAGTTAATCCAAAATGCAGCTGCCAGGGTTCTCACTAGATCCAGAAAATATGATCATATAACCCCAATATTATCATCCCTGCACTGGCTACCTGTTCAGTTTAGAATAAATTACAAAATAGTATTACTTACATACAAGGCCTTAAATGGTTTAGCTCCCACATACCTAACCAGTCTTCTGATGCGCTACAATCCACCACGCGCCTTAAGATCACAAAACTCCGGACTTCTGGTAGTTCCCAGAATTTCAAAATCTACAAAAGGGGGCGGGGCTTTTTCATATTTAGCTCCAAAGCTTTGGAATAGCCTTCCAGACAGTGTTCGGGGAGCAGACACGGTTTCTCAGTTCAAAAGTAGACTCAAGACCCATCTTTTTAATCTGGCATACACATAACTCATCCCAGTACTCATACTCCAGTACACCTATACCGAATGGCAACTACGCTAATTCTCCCCATCTGTTCTGTATTTCTCTACCCATCCCGAGGCATCGGGAGATTTTGCCAGCTTCAGTAGACAAAGGCCGACCCTGCGAGGTTCCTGAGGCATCCAGAGAAGGACCAGCTCCAACTGGATTCAGCTTTATGATGGTTGGAGCTACACATGCTGCTCCTGTGCTTCCAGTGATCCAGACCTCATCTGCCCTCTGCACCTACTGACTCGTCCCTATGCTGAACTGGTCTTCATGTCAATTTAAATAATTTCTGTCATATTGAATTTTCACCTGCACAACACACAAGATGTTATATCATTTCTATCTGTTATCGCCCAAATGAGGATGGGTTCCCTGTTGAGTCTGGTTCCTCTCAAGGTTTCTTCCTAATGCCATCTCAGGGAGTTTTTCCTTGCCACCGTCGCCGCCACCCTTGGCTTGCTCATCAGAGAAATTTCATTCATCATTCATTCGTCTCATTATTATCTAGACACATTTTTCTCACACATACACACTTCCAAATATTTTCTTTTCTATAATTATTATTATTATTTGTTTTTATTTATTTATTTTCTATTATAATTTTATTTATTTATTTATTACTTTATATATAATTATTCTATATATATATAATATATAATATATATATATATATATATATTTTTTTTTTTTTGTTAAATTTCTTAAATTTTTGTGAAGCTGCTTTGAGACAATGACCATTGTTAAAAGCGCTATATAAATAAAATTGAATTGAATTGAATTGAATTGTTTGTTTGTCAGTGTGTGTATGTCAGTGTTTGTCAGTGCTTGTTTGTCAGTGTGTGCATGTCAGTGTGTGTATGTCATTGTTTGTTTGTCAGTGTGTGTATGTCAGTGTATTCATGTCAGTGATCATGAGTCAGCATATCATGAATCTCGGATCCTCCTCAGAATCTACACCTCTTTTGTCTCCATCACAGAAAGACAGGAGAAGAAAAATATTTTGTGTCCCTGGAGGCAGATATTAAAACCAAATGCTGATCGATCTGCAGCAGTGGGGTGTGTGTGTGTTTGGATGTGTGTGTGCACGTGTGTGTGTGTATCTGCGTTTGTGTGTCTGCATGTGTCTGCGTGTGTGTCTGCGTGTGTATGTGTGTGTGTCTGCATGTGTGTGTGTGTCTGCGTGTGTGTGTCTGCGTGTGTGTGTCTGTGTGTGTGTGTATGTGTGTCTGCATGTGTGTCAGTGTGTGTTTGTCAGTGTGTGTATGTCAGTGTGTGTTTGTCCATGTGTGTTTGTCAGTGTGTGTTTGTCAGTGTGTGTATGTCAGTGTGTGTTTGTCAGTGTGTGTATGTCAGTGTTTGTTTGTAAGTGTGTGTTTGTCAGTGTGTTTGTCAGTGTTTGTTTGTCAGTGTTTGTTTGTCAGTTTGTGTATGTCAGTGTGTGTATGTCAGTGTGTGTATGTCAGTGTTTGTATGTCAGTGTGTTTATGTCAGTGTTTATTTGTCAGTGTGTGTATGTCAGTGTGTGTATGTCAGTGTTTGTTTGTCAGTGTTTGTTTGTCAGTGTGTGCATGTCAGTGTGTGTATGTCAGTGTGTGTTTGTCAGTGTTTGTTTGTCAGTTTGTGTATGTCAGTGTGTGTATGTCAGTGTGTGTTTGTCAGTGATTGTTTGTCAGTGTGTGTATGGCAGTGTGTGTTTGTCAGTGTGTGTGTGTATGTCAGTGTTTGTATGTCAGTGTGTGTATGTCAGTGTTTGTTTGTCAGTGTGTGTATGTCAGTGTGTGTTTGTCAGTGTGTGCGTGTCAGTGTTTGTTTGTCAGTGTGTGTATGTCAGTGTGTGTATGTCAGTGTGTGTATGTCAGTGTTTGTATGTCAGTGTGTGTATGTCAGTGTTTATTTGTCAGTGTGTGTATGTCAGTGTGTGTATGTCAGTGTTTGTTTGTCAGTGTTTGTTTGTCAGTGTGTGCATGTCAGTGTGTGTATGTCAGTGTGTGTTTGTCAGTGTTTGTTTGTCAGTGTGTGTATGTCAGTGTGTGTATGTCAGTGTGTGTTTGTCAGTGTGTGTTTGTCAGTGTGTCTATGTAAGTGTGTGTTTGTCACAGTGTGTTTGTCAGTGTGTGTATGTCAGTGTGTGTATGACAGTGTGTGTTTATCAGTGTGTGTATGTCAGTGTGTGTATGTCAGTGTTTGTATGTCAGTGTGTGTATGTCAGTGTTTGTCAGTTTTTGTTTGTCAGTGTGTGCATGTCAGTGTGTGTATGTCAGTGTGTGTATGTCAGTGTGTGTTTGTCAGTGTGTGTATGTCAGTGTGTGTATGTCAGTGTTTGTCAGTGTTTGTTTGTCCTTGTGTGTATGTCAGTGTGTGTTTATCAGTGTGTGTATGTCAGTGTGTGTATGTCAGTGTGTGTATGTCAGTGTTTGTCAGTGTTTGTTTGTCAGTGTGTGTATGTCAGTGTTTGTTTGTCAGTGTGTGTATGTCAGTGTGTGTATGTCAGTGTGTGTATGTCATTGTTTGTTTGTCAGTGTGTGTATGTCAGTGTGTATGTCAGTGTTTGTTTGTCAGTGTGTGTATGTCAGTGTTTGTTTGTCAGTGTGTGTATGTCAGTGTGTGTATGTCAGTGTGTGTATGTCATTGTTTGTTTGTCAGTGTGTGCATGTCAGTGTGTGTATGTCAGTGTGTGTATGTCAGTGTTTGTTTGTCAGTGTGTGCATGTCAGTGTGTGTATGTAAGTGTGTGTATGTCATTGTTTGTTTGTCAGTGTGTGTATGTCAGTGTGTGTATGTCAGTGTTTGTCAGTGTTTGTTTGTCAGTGTGTGTATGTCAGTGTGTGTATGTCATTGTTTGTTTGTCAGTGTGTGTATGTCAGTGTATTCATGTCAGTGATCATGAGTCAGCATATCATGAATCTCGGATCCTCCTCAGACTCTACACCTCTTTTGTCTCCATCACAGAAAGACAGGAGAAGAAAAATATTTTGTGTCCCTGGAGGCAGATATTAAAACCAAATGCTGATCGATCTGCAGCAGTGGGGTGTGTGTGTGTTTGGATGTGTGTGTGCACGTGTGTGTGTGTATCTGCGTTTGTGTGTCTGCATGTGTCTGCGTGTGTGTCTGCGTGTGTATGTGTGTGTGTCTGCATGTGTGTGTGTGTCTGTGTGTGTGTCTGCGTGTGTGTGTGTCTGCGTGTGTGTGTCTGCGTGTGTGTGTCTGTGTGTGTGTGTATGTGTGTGTTTGTCAGTGTATGTATGTCAGTGTGTGTTTGTCAGTGTGTGTTTGTCAGTGTGTGTTTGTCAGTGTATGTATGTCAGTGTGTGTATGTCAGTGTTTGTTTGTAAGTGTGTGTTTGTCAGTGTGTTTGTCAGTGTTTGTTTGTCAGTGTTTGTTTGTCAGTTTGTGTATGTCAGTGTGTGTATGTCAGTGTGTGTTTGTCAGTGATTGTCAGTGTGTGTATGTCAGTGTGTGTTTGTCAGTGTGTGCGTGTCAGTGTTTGTTTGTCAGTGTGTGTATGTCAGTGTGTGTATGTCAGTGTGTGTATGTCAGTGTTTGTATGTCAGTGTGTTTATGTCAGTGTTTATTTGTCAGTGTGTGTATGTCAGTGTGTGTATGTCAGTGTTTGTTTGTCAGTGTTTGTTTGTCAGTGTGTGCATGTCAGTGTGTGTATGTCAGTGTGTGTATGTCAGTGTGTGTTTGTCAGTGATTGTTTGTCAGTGTGTGTATGGCAGTGTGTGTTTGTCAGTGTGTGTGTATGTCAGTGTTTGTATGTCAGTGTGTGTATGTCAGTGTTTGTTTGTCAGTGTGTTTATGTCAGTGTGTGTTTGTCAGTGTGTGCGTGTCAGTGTTTGTTTGTCAGTGTGTGTATGTCAGTGTGTGTATGTCAGTGTGTGTATGTCAGTGTTTGTATGTCAGTGTGTGTATGTCAGTGTTTATTTGTCAGTGTGTGTATGTCAGTGTGTGTATGTCAGTGTTTGTTTGTCAGTGTTTGTTTGTCAGTGTGTGCATGTCAGTGTGTGTATGTCAGTGTGTGTTTGTCAGTGTTTGTTTGTCAGTGTGTGTATGTCAGTGTGTGTATGTCAGTGTGTGTTTGTCAGTGTGTGTTTGTCAGTGTGTCTATGTAAGTGTGTGTTTGTCACAGTGTGTTTGTCAGTGTGTGTATGTCAGTGTGTGTATGACAGTGTGTGTTTATCAGTGTGTGTATGTCAGTGTGTGTATGTCAGTGTTTGTATGTCAGTGTGTGTATGTCAGTGTTTGTCAGTGTTTGTTTGTCAGTGTGTGCATGTCAGTGTGTGTATGTCAGTGTGTGTATGTCAGTGTGTGTTTGTCAGTGTATGTATGTCAGTGTGTGTATGTCAGTGTTTGTTTGTCCTTGTGTGTATGTCAGTGTGTGTTTATCAGTGTGTGTATGTCAGTGTGTGTATGTCAGTGTGTGTATGTCAGTGTTTGTCAGTGTTTGTTTGTCAGTGTGTGTATGTCAGTGTGTGTATGTCAGTGTTTGTTTGTCAGTGTGTGTATGTCAGTGTGTGTATGTCAGTGTGTGTATGTCATTGTTTGTTTGTCAGTGTGTGTATGTCAGTGTGTATGTCAGTGTTTGTCAGTGTTTGTTTGTCAGTGTGTGTATGTCAGTGTTTGTTTGTCAGTGTGTGTATGTCAGTGTGTGTATGTCAGTGTGTGTATGTCATTGTTTGTTTGTCAGTGTGTGCATGTCAGTGTGTGTATGTCAGTGTTTGTTTGTCAGTGTGTGCATGTCAGTGTGTGTATGTCAGTGTGTGTATGTCATTGTTTGTTTGTCAGTGTGTGTATGTCAGTGTGTGTATGTCATTGTTTGTCAGTGTTTGTTTGTCAGTGTGTGTATGTCAGTGTGTGTATGTCATTGTTTGTTTGTCAGTGTGTGTATGTCAGTGTATTCATGTCAGTGATCATGAGTCAGCATATCATGAATCTCGGATCCTCCTCAGACTCTACACCTCTTTTGTCTCCATCACAGAAAGACAGGAGAAGAAAAATATTTTGTGTCCCTGGAGGCAGATATTAAAACCAAATGCTGATCGATCTGCAGCAGTGGGGTGTGTGTGTGTTTGGATGTGTGTGTGCACGTGTGTGTGTGTATCTGCGTTTGTGTGTCTGCATGTGTCTGCGTGTGTGTCTGCGTGTGTATGTGTGTGTGTCTGCATGTGTGTGTGTGTCTGTGTGTGTGTCTGCGTGTGTGTGTGTCTGCGTGTGTGTGTCTGCGTGTGTGTGTCTGTGTGTGTGTGTATGTGTGTCTGCATGTGTGTGTCTGTGTGTGTCTGTGTGTGTGTGTCTGTGTGTGTGCTATTAGTGACCCATCCCCTGCTGTCGGATCAGAGGGCGTAGAACCTGCTGCAGGCCCTCGTGTGGTTCGACACCTTTCGCCTCCTCTCTACACACAGCTCGATGTTCATATCTATAATGCATTACACACACACACACACACCCTTGGTCGAAAACTTAAGAAGAACTTAAGCACAGAAAGTCGACAGTGTTGGAGACATGACACGCCCCTGCACCACGGGATGCTGTGTGTTTCTGCAGTTACAGTGCACCTGTATTCAGGCGAGGTCGAGAGTTACATTAGAGCTGAGATCAAAGGGTGTCTGTGGCCCTGTGGTGATGTAATCAGGGTAGTTACTGCTTGTGTTTACTCTCTCCCTGTCACAGTAGAACATCACACGCTCATTAATATTCATTACACACAGATGATGAGCACCGGTATTTTCAGTAAGTTAGAGACAGAAGAACAGGACGCACATCTCCCCTGCGGTAAACACACACACACAAACACACACACACACACACACACCAGTGATCTCATTTTCCCTTTACACTCTTTTCCCCTCTCGTCTCTCTGTTTTTAATAGCCTCCCCCTCCCCACCACCCAGACCAGTCACAACACTCAGTGTGTGTGTGTGTGTGTGTGTGTGTGTGTGTGTGTGAGAAGAGAGAAGCCGGAGGTGGTGCTGGGTCTGGACCTCAAACACGCTGGAATTCAGGAGAGTTGTGCTTCTTTCAGTGCTTTTGTGTTGTGTGTTACAGTGTGTTACAAAGGGCTTTTCTGATTCTGTATTTCTGTTCCTCTCTACTGTTTTAAAACACACCTACACACACACACGCGCACACACCTACACACACACACACACACACACACACACACCTGTAATTTCAGCCCGGCGTGTGTAGGTACTCATTCCTGGTATGTAATTTATGAGGCACTTTTCTTGGTAGGAGTTGAAGCAGAATGCACACACACACACACACACACACACACTGAGTTTGTGTCTGATGCGTCACCAGGATAAACAAACCCACCCCGGTGGTTGTTGTACCTGCTGCAGCTGAACCTGACGCTGTGTGACGAGACACAGGAAGCGTCAGTCGCTCAGCATACGCGCGTCTACTGAGTGCTGTAATGTAACGGCCATAACCACCACCGCTCGCCCCTTGATTACATCTGATTACATCTGATCTTTTACTCGGGTCTGATATCAGAGTCTGATTCATAAATCATATGGTCGGTGTAACATCACCTCATAATCACTGACAAGTCTCAGAATGATCAGTTACTGACAATCACATCACAATAAACACACTGTTTATACACTCATTTATTACAACTGTGTGTACTGGCCATTTCCTGAGCCTAAAGGAGAGCGTGTGTATAGTGTGTACAGAGTAGTGTGTATTGTGTGTACAGAGTAGTGTGCATAGTGTAGTGTGTACAGAGTAGTGTGTATAGTGTAGTGTGTACAGTGTATACAGAGTAGTGTGTGTAGTGTATACAGGGTAGTGTGTGTAGTGTGTATAGTGTAGTGTGTATAGTGTGTACAGAGTAGTGTGTATAGTCTGTACAGGGTAGTGTGTACAGAGTAGTGTGTATAATGTAGTGTGTATAGTGTGTACAGAGTAGTGTGTATTGTGTGTACAGAGTAGTGTGCATAGTGTAGTGTGTACAGAGTAGTGTGTATAGTGTAGTGTGTATAGTGTATACAGAGTAGTGTGTGTAGTGTGTACAGAGTAGTGTGTATAGTGTAGTGTGTATAGTGTGTACAGAGTAGTGTGTATAGTGTGTACAGAGTAGTGTGTATAGTGTAGTGTGTATAGTGTGTACAGAGTAGTGTGTATAGTGTAGTGTGTATAGTGTGTAGAGAGTAGTGTGTATAGTGTGTACAGAGTAGTGTGTATAGTGTAGTGTGTATAGTGTGTACAGAGTAGTGTGCATAGTGTAGTGTGTACAGAGTAGTGTGTATAGTGTAGTGTGTATAGTGTATACAGAGAAGTGTGTGTAGTGTAGTAGGTGTAGTGTGTACAGTGTAGTAGGTGTAGTGTGTACAGAGTAGTGTGTATAATGTGTACAGAGTAGTGTGTAGTAGTGTAGTGAGTATAGTGTGTACAGAGTAGTGTGTATAGTGTTTACAGAGTAGTGTGTATAGTGTGTACAGAGTAGTGTGTACAGAGTAGTGTGTGTAGGGTGTACAGAGCAGTGTGTAAAGAATAGTTGGTATAGTGTAGTGTGTGTAGTGTGTACAGAGTAGTGTGTGTAGTGTAGTAGGTGTAGTGAGTACAGAGTAGTGTGTATAGTGTGTTCAGAGTATTGTGTATAGTGTGTACAGAGTAGTGTGTATAGTATAGTGTGTACAGAGTAGTGTGTATAGTGTAGTGTGTATAGTGTGTACAGAGTAGTGTGTATAGTGTGTACAGAGTATTGTGTATAGTGTGTACAGAGTAGTGTGTATAGTGTAGTGTGTATAGTGTGTACAGAGTAGTGTGTATAATGTAGTGTGTATAGTGTGTACAGAGTAGTGTGTATAGTGTGTACAGAGTAGTGTGTGTAGTGTGTACAGTGTAGTGTGTATAGTGTGTACAGAGTAGTGTGTGTAGTGTAGTGTGTATAGTGTGTACAGAGTAGTGTGTATAGTGTGTACAGAGTAGTGTGTATAGTGTAGTGTGTATAGTGTGTACAGAGTAGTGTGTGTTGTGTGTACAGAGTAGTGTGTATAGTGTAGTGTGTATAGTGTGTAGAGAGTGGTGTGTATAGTGTGTACAGAGTATTGTGCAGAGTGTAGTGTGTACAGAGTAGTGTGTATAGTGTAGTGTGTATAGTGTATACAGAGAAGTGTGTGTAGTGTAGTAGGTGTAGTGTGTACAGTGTAGTAGGTGTAGTGTGTACAGAGTAGTGTGTATAATGTGTACAGAGTAGTGTGTATAGTGTGTACAGAGTAGTGTGTACAGAGTAGTGTGTGTAGGGTGTACAGAGCAGTGTGTAAAGAATAGTTGGTATAGTGTAGTGTGTGTAGTGTGTACAGAGTAGTGTGTGTAGTGTAGTAGGTGTAGTGAGTACAGAGTAGTGTGTATAGTGTGTTCAGAGTATTGTGTATAGTGTGTACAGAGTAGTGTGTATAGTGTAGTGTGTATAGTGTGTACAGAGTAGTGTGTATAGTGTAGTGTGTATAGTGTGTACAGAGTAGTGTGTGTAGTGTGTACAGAGTAGTGTGTATAGTGTGTACAGAGTAGTGTGTGTAGTGTAGTGTGTATAATGTGTACAGAGTAGTGTGTGTAGTGTGTTTGTATAGTGTGTAGTTGTGTATAGTGTGTACAGAGTAGTGTGTATAGTGTGTACAGAGTAGTGTGTATATTGTAGTGTGTATAGTGTGTACAGAGTAGTGTGTGTAGTGTGTACAGAGTAGTGTGTATATTGTAGTGTGTGTAGTGTGTACAGAGTAGTGTGTGTAATGTGTACAGAGTAGGGTGTATAGTGTAGTGTGTGTAGTGTGTACAGTGTAGTGTGTATAGTGTGTACAGAGTAGTGTGTATAGTGTGTATAGTGTAGTGTGTGTAGTGTGTAAAGCCTAGTGTGTATAGTGTAGTGTGTGTAGTGTGTACAGAGTAGTGTGTGTACAGAGTAGTGTGTATAGTGTAGTTTGTATAATGTGTACAGAGTAGTGTGTGTAGTGTAGTATGTGTAGTGTCTACAGAATAGTGTAGTGTGTATAGTGTGTACAGAGTAGTGTGTATAGTGTGTACAGTGTAGTCTGTATAGTGTGTACGGAGTAGTGTGTGTAGTGTAGTGTGTTTAGTGTGTACAGAGTAGTGTGTATAGTGTGTACGGAGTAGTGTGTGTAGTGTAGTAGGTGTAGCGTGTACAGAGTAGTGTGTGTAGTGTAGTGTGTATAGTGTGTTCAGTGTAGTGTGTTTAGTGTGTACAGAGTAGTGTGTATAGTGTAGTGTGTATAGTGTGTACAGAGTAGTGTGTATAGTGTAGTGTGTATAGTGTGTACAGAGTAGTGTGTATAGTGTGTACAGAGTAGTGTGTATAGTGTGTACAGAGTAGTGTGTACAGAGTAGTGTGTGTATTGTGTACAGAGTACTGTGTATAGTGTGTACACAGTAGTGTGTATAGTGTGTACAGAGTAGTGTGTACAGTGTAGTGTGTGTAGTGTGTACAGAGTAGTGTATGTAGTGTAGTGTGTATAGTGTGTACAGAGTAGTGTGCATAGTGTAGTTGTGTATAGTGTGTACAGAGTAGTGTGTGTAGTGTGTACAGAGTAGTGTGTGTAGTGTGTATAGTGTAGTGTGTATAGTGTGTACAGAGTAGTGTGTATAGTGTAGTTGTGTATAATGTGTACAGAGTAGTGTGTATAGTGTGTACAGCGTAGTGTGTATAATGTGTGCAGAGTAGTGTGTATAGTGTGTACAGAGTAGTGTGTATAGTGTGTACAGTGTAGTGTGTATAGTGTAGTGTGTATAGTGTGTACAGAGTAGTGTGTACAGAGTAGTGTGTGTAGTGTGTACAGAGTAGTGTGTATAGTGTAGTGTGTATAGTGTGTACAGAGTAGTGTGTGTATTGTAGTAGGTGTAGTGTGTACAGTGTAATGTGTGTAGTTTAGTGTGTATAGTGTGTTCAGAGTAGTGTGTATAGTGTGTACAGAGTAGTGTGTGTAGTGTAGTGTGTATAGTGTGTACAGAGTAGTGTGTGTAGTGTGTCCAGAGTAGTGTGTATAGTGTACTGTGTATAGTGGGTACAGAGTAGTGTGTATAGTGTAGTTGTGTATAGTGTGTACAGAGTAGTCTGTATAATGTGTGCAGTGTAGTGTGTATAGTGTGTACAGAGTAGTGTGTATAGTGTAGTGTTTGTAGTGTGTAAAGAGTAGTGTGTATATTGTAGTCTGTGTAGTGTGTACAGAGTAGTGTGTACAGAGTAGTGTGTATAGTGTAGTGTGTATAGTGTGTACAGAGTAGTGTGTAAAGAATAGTGTGTGTAGTGTAGTAGGTGTATTGTGTACAGAGTAGTTTGTGTAGTGTAGTGTGTATAGTGTGTTCAGAGTAGTGTGTATAGTGTGTACAGAGTAATGTGTGTAGTGTAGTGTGTATAGTGTGTACAGAGTAGTGTGTCTAGTGTCTACAGTGTAGTGTGTATAGTGTGTACAGAGTAGTGTGTACAGAATAGTGTGTGTAGTGTGTATGGAGTAGTTGTGTATAGTGTGTACAGAGTAGTGTGTATAATTTGTACAGATTAGTGTGTATAGTGTGTACAGAGAAGTGTGTATAGTGTGTATAGAGTAGTGTGTAAAGACTAGTGTGTATAGTGTAGTGTGTGTAGTGTGTACAGAGTAGGGTGTATAGTGTGTACAGAGTAGTGTGTACAGAGTAGTGTGTGTAGTGTGTATAGTGTCCTGTGTGTAGTGTGTACAGACTAGTGTGTATAGTGTAGTGTGTATAGTGTGTACAGAGTAGTGTGTGTAGTGTGTACAGAGTAGTATGTGTAGTGTGTACAGAGTAGTGTGTACACAGTAGTGTGTATAGTGTAGTATGTGTAGTGTGTACAGAGTAGTGTGTATAGTGTAGTGTGTATAGTGTGTACAGAGTAGTGTGTATAGTGTGTACAGAGTAGTGTGTATAGTGTAGTGTGTATAGTGTGTACAGAGTAGTGTGTGTAGTGCAGTGTGTATAGTGTGTACAGAGTAGTGTGCATATTGTAGTGTGTATAGTGTGTACAGAGTAGTGTGTATAGTGTAGTGTGTGTACTGTGTACAGAGTAGTGTGCATAGTGTATTGTGTATAGTGTGTACAGAGTAGTGTGCATAGTGCAGTGTATATAGTGTGTACAGAGTATTGTGTATAGTGTCGTGTGTGTAATGTGTACAGATTAGTGTGTATAGTGTTGTCTGTATAATGTATAGAGTGTTGTGTATAGTGTGTATAGAGTAGTGTGTATACAGAGTGTGTATATAGTATGTGTTTATTGTGTATAGAGTGGTGTTTAAAGTGTGTATATAGTAGTGTCTATGGTGTGTATAATGTGAAAATAGTAGCGTGTGTAGTGTGTTTTAGTAGCATGTATAGTGTATATAGAGTAATGTGTATATAGTGTATATACTGTAGGGTTTGTATTGTGTATATAGTAGTGTGTGAAATGTGTATAGTGTGCATATAGTAGTATGTATAGTATGTATATACTGTAGCAGTGTATATAGTGTGCATATGGTAGTGTGTATGGTGTGTATAGAGTAGTGTGTATAGTGTGTTTAGTGTGTATAGAGTGGTGTGTAAAGTGTGTTTAGTGTGCATAGTGTGTGTATTGTGTATATACAGTGGAACCTCAGATTGTGAGTAATGCGGTTTGCAAGTGTTACACAAGACGAGCAAAGATTTTTAATAAATTCTGACTTGGAAAGCAAACAAGTCTTGGTTTACGAGTACCGAGTATCATGTATCACGAGCGTCACGTGATCACAACTGAGCCAATTGTTTTTCTCTCTCTTGTGCTGTGGAATTGTGGTAATCGTCTCCCCTGCTGGGTCTTAATGCTCATCGCTTACTGGTATAATCAACATGAAAGCACGCGTGTACTGTTTACTATAACACTGTGACCACGTGTGTGTGTGAAACATATTTTATTTTGTGTCTGTATGTCTCATTAGAGAGGTTAAAGATCCATTTTCTCTCTCAATATCAGCCTGCACTTGCACACCGTCCCACACACACACACACTCTTTGTCTCTGCTCTACACAGAAACACTGCTCTGTCACGATTCTTTTAAAAGGTAAAGTTCAGGTTAATTTGTTTTATTTTTACTTTATAGCAGTGATTCCGTTAGTGTGTCGCTCAATCAAGTGTCATTTGAGAGATTTCTTGTTTACACATCTGTCTGGATTTATTTTTACTTTTTTTAAAGGTAAAGTGCAGGTTAATTTGTTTTATTTTTACTTTATATTTTGTGTTATTTATTTTTATGTATTTATTTTTTTGGGCTGTGGAACGAATAATTTGAGTTTCCATTATTTCTTATGGGGAAATTAAATTTGGATTATGAGTGTTTTGAAATACGAGCCCAAATGCGGAACGAATTATGCTCTTAATCCGAGGTTCCACTGTAGTAGTGTGTATAGTCTGTTTAGTGTGTATGGTTTGGTGTATACAACTACTTTGGAATGGTGGATGGTGGATGGTGCAGCTGGATTGGTGTTGCTTCCTGTTGGTGACGTAGCTTCCTGTTTTCGTATCGTTGCCGCGAAAGTTTCGCAGAACGCGCGAGTTTCCTCGTCTAAAAACAACAAACGGAATTCATCTCCAAACACCTAAAACTCCGACTCAGGTACGTTGTCATGTCTACCATTCAGCTTGTTCAGTGTGTGGAGTGCAGGATGTTTAGACATTCTTCCTCCGTCATTAGCGATAACTTTATTTGTGATAGGTGTGTGTTAGTGAGCACTCTGACGGAGAAGATATCAGCATTAGAGGAGCGCATCCAGACTTTAGAGAGGGTTAGACAGTGCGAGAGCAGCGTTATTCCCGTAGCGGACAGTCTGGGTGCCACAGGCGGAGATAATCAGCCCCCGACTCCGGCATTAGAGCCCTCACAGCTGGGCGAGTGGGTGACGACTCGGCGGCATACTCGTTCAGCCAAAGCTAACGCTAAGGCTAGCCCACCGGAGCACACCTCCTCTGCGCCTCACGTGTCCAACAGGTTTGCTCTCCTCAGTGATGCACCCGCTGAGAAACCTGAAAGAGCTCTGGTTATAGAAGACTCTATACTGAGACACGTGACATTAGCTAGACCTTTAGGGGCGCCAGCGGCAGTGGTTAGGTGTATCCCGGGAGCCAGAGCACCGGACATAGCAGGTAATCTTAGGGCTCTAGGACAGCATAGGTTCTCTAAGATAGTGGTACATGCTGGAGCTAACGATATACGCCTTCGTCAGTCAGAGGTTAGTAAGAGTAACTTTACAGAGGTGTTTAAATTAGCGAAGGCGATGTCCGATGAAGTAATATGCTCTGGTCCCATCCCAATGAGACGTGGCGACATAGCTTACAGCAGGTTATGGTCGCTGAACCGCTGGATGTCCAGGTGGTGCTCCAAAAATAATGTGGGCTACATAGATAATTGGAAGACCTTTGAGGGCAAAGCTGGCCTGTTAGGGCGGGACGGTGTCCATCCCACTCGGGAAGGTGCTGCTCTCATTTCCTGTAGTATAGCACATAGTCTCAGTAGAGGTCTAGTTAATCGGTGACAATCCAGAGCCCAGGCCAGGGAGCAGACAGACAGGCTAAACCAACCGTCTGCTAGCTGCATAGAGTCGTCACTCAGGGTTCACCTTATTGAGACTGTGTCTGTTCCCCGATCTAAGCAAAAATGTAGAAAGACTCAGAAAGTCTGTTTCAATAATCTAATTAACATAAAGACCACAAACTCCGATCATACTGAATGCGCAGCCGGCACCTCTGATCTGAAGCTAGGATTGTTAAATATTAGATCTCTCGCATCAAAAGCAGTTATTGTTAATGAAATTATCACAGATCAGGCGTTTGATATACTCTGTTTAACTGAAACATGGGTTAAACAGGACGAGTATGTAGCTCTAAATGAAGCTAGTCCTCCTGGATACAGCTACATACACCAGCCTCGGTTAACTGGTAGAGGAGGAGACGTCGCAGTTATTCATAATGATAATCTGTCTATCGTACAAAAACACGGACACAAATTTAACTCATTTGAAATTCTTTATAGTAACATAAGCGTACTTAAGTCAGCTCAGTTGATTCCACTAATTATAATTTACAGACCTCCAGGGCCGTATTCTGAATTTCTTAGTGAATTTGCGGATTTCATCTCAGACCTGGTCGTTTCTGTAGACAAAGTGTTAATTGCTGGAGATTTTAACATTAATTTTGAGAATCCAGAAGACCCTCTGAGAACAGGATTTATGTCCATACTGGACTCCGTAGGCGTAAATCAGTGTGTAGTAGGACCCACTCATAAAGCAGGTCACACTTTAGATTTAGTAATATTCTTCGGATTAATTATAAGAAATGTATTCACAATTCCACTGTCTGAAATTATCTCAGATCACTATCTTGTCTCCATTCAAGTGTGTCACAGTAATAATGTACGCACAGCACCGCGCTACCGTATTAAATGTACATTCACATCAACTACCACACAGAGTTTTATCAATAATCTCCCAGAGTTACCAACTTCGATTAGGCCACCGTCTGACCCCACAGAACTCGATCAGGCGACTGAATATTTAGAGTCGACACTTCGTTGTACCTTAGATAATGTAGCTCCAGCTAAAAGAAAAATTATTATAGATAAGAAACTGGCTCCCTGGTATAACGATCACACGCGCACTTTAAAACAGACCTCTCGGAAATTAGAGCATAAATGGTGTCAAACTAAATTGTTGGTATTTCAAATAGCACGGAAAGAGAGCATCCTGAACTATAGGAAAGCTCTTAGTGTAGCTAGATCAACGTATCTCTCCACTCTTATAGAAGAAAATAAAAATAATCCTAGATTTTTATTTAATACCGTAGCCAAATTAACCAGTAATAACAGAACCGCTGTTGAGAATAATTAATTCCTCACTCAGCATTGGTTATGTTCCAAAATCTTTTAAAGTAGCAGTTATCAAACCAATAATTAAGAAACCTGACCTCGACCCCTGTCAGCTGTCCAATTACAGGCCAATATCAAACCTCCCCTTTATCTCTAAGATTCTGGAAAAGATAGTAGCGGAGCAGCTATGCTCATATCTACATAGAAATGGCATATATGAACTGTATCAGTCAGGATTTAGGCCTCATCACAGCACAGAAACAGCACTCGTTAAAGTAGTAAATGACCTCCTATTGGCCTCTGATCAGGGTTGTGTAACTATGCTTGTATTACTCGACCTCAGTGCAGCTTTTGACACTATTGATCATGCTATTCTTCTTCACAGATTAGAAAATGTAGTAGGAATTAAGGGTACAGCCCTCTCCTGGCTCAGATCCTATTTGAAGGATCGTTATCAGTATGTAGACTTAAATGGTGATTATTCTGCATGTTCTCTAGTGGAGTTTGGCGTTCCGCAGGGTTCAGTTTTAGGCCCACTGCTTTTTTCCCTTTACATGCTTCCTCTGGGCAACATAATCCGTAAGTATGGTATTAGTTTTCATTGTTATGCTGACGACACACAGCTATACGTCTCAACAAAACCTGATGAGAAAAACCATCTTACTAAAGTTGAGCAATGTGTGCAGGACATAAGAAATTGGATGCTAATTAACTTCCTTCTGCTTAATCCGGATAAGACAGAAGTTCTAGTCATAGGACCGCATACAGCTAGACGTAAAATCTTAGATCACACCGTAACTCTAGATGGCCTTTCTGTTCCGTCAAGTGCAACAGTAAAAGACCTCGGCGTGATTATAGATTCCAGCCTTTCATTTGAAGCTCATGTAGATAATATCACCAGGATAGCATTCTTTCACCTCAGAACTATCGCCAAAATAAGAAATATATTGTCGCTAAACGATGCAGAAAAACTAGTTCATGCTTTTATCACTTCTAGGTTGGACTATTGTAACGCCTTACTGTCTGGTTGTTCAGTTAGGTGCATAAACAAGCTTCAGCTAGTCCAGAATGCAGCAGCGAGAGTCCTCACTAGAACCAGAAGATATGAGCACATCACCCCTATCCTATCTTCACTGCATTGGCTCCCTGTGAAACTTCGCATTGATTTTAAAATACTACTCTTGACATATAAAGCATTAAATGGTCTCGCCCCGCAGTATCTGAGCGAACTACTAGTGTCTTACGATCCGCCACGCCTACTTCGGTCAAAGGATGCAGGCTGCTTATCAGTACCGCGTATTATGAAAACTACAGCTGGGGGCAGAGCTTTTTCTTACAAAGCCCCAAAATTATGGAATAGTCTTCCAAATAGTGTTCGGGACTCAGACACAGTCTCAGTGTTTAAGTCTAGGCTAAAAACCTATTTATTTAGCCAAGCATTTTTCATAAATAGATTTGCCATAAGGTAAAGGAGCAGATCTGGGGGACTCATGGACGTAGAGTATTATGGTGAACTGGTATGTTTAGATGCTGTCTTCCTCAGTCTCATTTGATCACTCAGGTTTGTTGACGGTGAGGTGATTGTTTGCTTTACATCTCAGGGTACCCTCATGTTTGTGTTTCCTTCTGGCTCTCCCTTTTACTTATGCTGTCATAGTTAGTCCTGCCGGAGTCCCTGCTTGCACTCTACAGTAAATATACATTCAGATTATACATTGTGTGACTGTGACCATACCTAACTGCAATCTCTCCTCCTCTTCTCTTCCTCCCCCTCTTTCTCTTTCCTCTCTCCCCCTGTCTCCCCCTTTCACTCTTTCTCTCTCTCTCTCTGTCGAGCTACACATGTGGTTCCTGAGCTGCCAGTGATCCAGACTCCCTCTGCCCTCCGGACCTGTCTGATCCATCCTGGTGCCCCGTTTCTGGTTGGAGGTCTCGTCGCATGGATGCCCCGTGTGTCTCTTTAGGATGCGTCTGGTGTCTGGGGATGATTCTATCTACTTAGAAGACGGTTCTGGCCTCGACTGGTGTGGTCAGCTGTTTCTCTGAGGACTTGACAATTCGATACTTCAGGACTGGAACTTTCTACAAGTCTATCTGAGTCTCGAATAACTACTGGACTCCATTTTACATCAACTATTATAACATCAATTAACATCAACTATTATAGCTGAACCTAACACTTAACACAGTATTAATGCAGATCATTTCCTGCTATCTGTTTCACCCAGATGAGGATGGGTTCCCTGTCGAGTCTGGTTCCTCTCAAGGTTTCTTCCTATTACCATCTCAGGGAGTTTTTCCTTGCCACTGTCGCCCTCGGGCTTGTTCACCAGGGACTATCTGAACATTTTGATTCATACACATTCACATTCCATACAAACTTAAATAATTCTTTTGATTGTGTAAAGCTGTTTTGAGACAATGTCAATTGTTAAAAGCGCTATACAAATAAAACTGAATTGAATTGTATATAGTGTGTATATAGTAGTATGTTTATTATGTATATAGTTGTGTCTATAATGTGTATAGAGTAATGTGTGTAGTGTGTGTACTCTCTCACTCACTCACTCACTCACTCACACACTTACACACACACATGTGTATAGTGTGTATATAGTAGACATATAATGTATATAGTATATACACCCCGCGAGCTCACACACACATATATATATATATAGTAATGTGTATAGTGTGTATAGAGTAGTGTGTGAATAGTGTGTTTAGTGTGTGTATATAGTAGTGTGTGTATAGAGTAGTGTCTATAGTGTGTATGGTGTGTATTTGGTAGTGTGTATGGTGTGTATAGGAGTGTGTAGTGTGTGTGTGTGTGTGTGTGTGTGTGTGTGTGTGTTTGTGTGTGTGTGTGTGTGTGTAGCCTCTTACTCCTCAGTGCCCCTATGAGTGCGCTCCCGTCCCTGATCAGTTCCCTGATGAAGTTGTTGGTTCTCTCCAGCTCCAGCTCGTGCTTCCTCAGAGCGTCTCTGAACACCGGAGTGTCGAGCACTGAGTCACTGAACTCCAGAGCTGGTAACCCCATCCTCACACACACACTTAAACACACACACTCACACACACTTAAACACACACACTCACACAAACTTACACACAGCCTAATCCGAGCTCACAGCCTTCATCAGCTTCACCATCCTCATTCCTCTCTCAGAGACACACACACACACACACACACACTGCTCTCTCTCTCAAAGCTCCACTTCCTGAAGTCTAACTTCTCTCTTCGCTTCACTGATCTTTATCCCGAAACACTGAGACTCCTGCTGGCTGATTTACAAACTTTTCTCTGTGTGTGTGTGTGTGTGTGTGTGTGTGTGTGTGTGTGTGTGTGTGTGTGTGTGTGTGTGTGTGTGTGTGTGTGTGTGTGAGGTCATGCTCCCGCGTGGCTTTTGATTACTGTGGTGTGAAGGTTGAGAAACACGTGCACTGGTTTTGGTTTATTTGGTTTATTCTAGTGTTAGTTCACGTCACTGATGGTTAAAGAGTTTGTAGAAACAGTTAAATCTAATAATAATCTGCTGGTCTTTAATGTAATCAGTGATATTATTACTATTATTATTATGATTATTATTAGAGGTTGAAGTCCACGTCCGTGTACGTGTGTGTTTCTGTACAGCAGAACTCTCTGTCTAACTTATTAATAGACAGAAATGACATTCTGTAAGGTTGAGTATCCGACGCCTTGTTTACACTAAGTTGTCCTTCTTTGGTGCTCAGACAAATACACTCCCTGTTCGGTAATCGGAGAGAGAATCACAGATGAGAAATGGAAAAAGTAGATCAGATAAAGATGAAGTTTTGTCTTAAAACGACTCCAGTGTGTTAAAATTCACTTATACCACTTCAGCGCTGTTATTTCAGACAAAGTGAAAATATCAACTAATCCCAGTCAAAATATTCACTTTATCTTTTCTAATTAATATCTATTGCTGCAGGTGTTTGTTTACATTGAGACAGTAGCGCATTAGTAGATTATTATACAGTAGATTATTAAATCCAGCACATAACTGTTCATAACATCACTTTTACTCCACATTTAGATTTAAACTGATGCTGCAGATTAAACTACAGACAGAAGATCTGAGGACTGCAGGAGATTCAGGAAATTACAGACAGACAGTTTTGCATCATAAAATTATGTTGTTGCCAATGATAGTTTATAGCGATTATTTAGGGGGGTTGGGGGGGGGGTGCAATCTGTGCAATGCTCTCAGTTGGGGTATTGTACACGCCCTCACCTTGGAATGCTGCAGACACGTTTGCTCTAACGATCCATGTTTTATCTCGTCATGGCTTCACATTACTGCATGTTATTAACAGTATGGTTTCAGAACATATGAGACAAACTGGTTTTAAACTTTCCACAGGAAGACGTTGATCTGTCTATTCGTCTTTGAAGGTTCAGTTTTCATAGCCTATGTTCCTTTTCTGGAGTAAACTATGCTGCGTCGTTTCTGTTTCTTGAGGATTGTGCCGGATTGTAGGTGCATTACCATAATTACTGTCTTCCACATACTTTTTCTACATACACAGTAAACTATTGCATTGATTGGCTCTGCTGAGTAATTCTTTCACTTCTACCTAACATTTTAATTTCATTTATGGTGCAGGTTAAACCGTGAATTGAGAGTATAATTGGTTCCAGAAGCGTGCTTATATAGCAAAACACTCGTATATCAAAGTGAATTTCCCCCAATAAGAAATAAGGGGGGCGGCGCGGTGGTGTAGTGGTTAGCACTGTCGCCTTGCACCGCCAGGGTCTGGGTTCGATTCCCCGGCCAGGCTCGATTCCCGTCTCTGTGTGCATGGAGTTTGCATGTTCTCCCCGTGCTTGGTGGGTTTCCTCCGGGTACTCCGGTTTCCTCCCACAGTCCAAAGATATGCAGGTTAGGCTAATTGGCGTTCCTAAATTGCCCGTAGTGTGTGATTGGGTGTGTGAGTGTGTGTATGTGTGTGTGCCCTGCGATGGATTGGCACCCTGTCCAGGGTGTACCCCGCCTAGTGCCCGAAGTCTCCTGGGATAGGCTCCGGGTCCCCCGCGACCCTGAACACAGGATTAAGCGGTATAGAAAATGAATGAATGAATGAATGAAAGAAATAAGGGAACCTCAGACGATTTGTTCCACAACCCAAAAATATTCATGTAAAAAGAATTAATACAAAATATAAAATAAAAATAATACAAATTAATCTGCACTTTGTACAGGTGTACACATAACAGTACACTTTACCTTTGAAAAGAATCCCGACAGACCAGTGTTTCTGTTAGTGTGTGTTTGTGTGTGTGTGTGTGTGTGTGTGTGTGTGGATTAGAGAGGTTTAGAATTAATTACAAAATAGTATTACTTACATACAAGGCTTTAAATGGTTTAGCTCCCACATACCTAACCAGTCTTCTGATACACTACAATCCACCACGCGCCTTAAGAAACACAGTTTCCCAGTTTAAAAGTAGACTCAAGACGCATCTCATTAATCTGATATACACTACCATTCAAAAGTTTTAGGACACTTTCTAACTCCATGATGGTTCCTGATGTTTATTTCTTTCTACATTGTAAAGCTGAAGGCGTCCAAAAACTGCATGAATCTCCTTTGAACAGTTGATATTGAGATGTTTCTGCTACTTCTGCTCTGTAAAGACTTCATAACGCCTCTAATCTGAGCTGCTGTTAATTGGTCATTTTTCAGGCTGATAACTCTAAATGAACTTCTCGTCTGCAGCAGAGGGAGGTTTTGGTCTCGTCCTCCTGGGACGGCCTTCATGAGAGACAGTTTCATTATGGTGCTGGACGGATTTTGGAAATGCACTTGACACAATACTGTTCTTGCAGGAACTATTACAGAAAGGCCGACCTCTGTGTCTTAAAATAACAACTAACTGGTGTTTTTGTTGTTGTTACGTAATGACCTAATTCCATATGTGTTATTTTATAGTTTTGAAATCCACAGTATTGTTGTAGAATGTAGAAAATAAGTCACTAAACAAAAACAAAGTAATTTGCAAATGATCTGTGGTGGAAATTCTGAAACCAATATAAAGACAAGTAATCCATACACTGGGTAAGAGCAAAGTAACAAAGGTTTTATTTTAAACTTCTGCAGAAGGACCAGTCTCATACAGCAAACAGTTGCAGCATAGAGAAAGGTGATCTCTTTCTCTAGCTGACCTATTTTATACACAAACATCTCTGTTAACATAATCAACGCCCCGTACGTGAAGTTCCTGCATTCAAACTCATGACTCTTTATCTGACCCAGACCAGATGTCTATACCTTATCATTTATTCAGGGACAACTACAATCAGGTTGTTTCTATTCTGTTCTCGATCTTGTGTCTCTAAGCTTCGACAAACAAGTTCAAACTTCTAACGTCTACGTTACACACTTACTACAAGGATCAGAATTAATACATAATTAAAATATGATTTTTCCATTACAATTTCCCCCTTTTGTCATTCTATGACAACCTAAATATTTTAATTCTACAATTCAAAACAATACTAATAAGCTATGCATTAGGTAAATTTCATCAGATATTGTCTCTCCAACCTGGGTTTTTAACAACATCACCACTAGCACTCTAATGCACACAGAGGACTCTACAGCTGTCTTTATGGCACAAAAGCATAAAAAAAATTTGCAACCTACTTAAATATACATGCTTGACATTTCTCTAAAGATTTACATTATGTCTTCTTCCATATCATGATCTAAACATTCAAAATGATAGTCACCGGAATTTTGAACTCTGTCAGAAGTCGGGTCGTCCCAGTCCGTTTTCCGTTTTATGTTGTCAGTCTGTCTTAACATTTAATAATTTACTGTGTTCAGAACTAGTCCCTGTATACATCTGCAAATACAGGGTGTTATACAGAGGCCTAACAAAATTATAATCCCAATTGGTAGAACACTATAAACCAGCCAATAACCCCAGCCTCCCCATAATTGCGTTAACCACGAGATCCAAGACTCTACTTGGGGAGGTGGTTGCAAAGCCTTCTTCATGCGGTTTATGATGTTGCTGATATTCTGATGATCGTCATTGAAAGGCGTGAAAGGCCTTTACGGTGTCATTTTTTAGTATTAGTAACATGTATGCTAAACCATTTACCTTGTTTAGGGCTACAGCTGTTCCTCCGCCGAGGAAGAGTGACCAGCCTACATTTGCTCCTGGGCTAGTCCATGGGTTTCCTAAAGTGTAACCATGAAATTTAATAGGGACATCTCTTTTTCTTCTATTCTCTGACATCCGTGGCCCCCACGGATTTTCTGTGTGTACTGACACACTAGGAGTTACATATGCAGGATAACATGAGCCTGTCCAATTGAAATTTCTTAACAGGCAATGGGGAACAATAGCTCCCTGGGGCATCAAAACATAGGTTATTGGAATAATTACACTCAGGGACTGCTGGGTTTGGCCTCCCTGTATGCAGATATCTGTAAGATGGCCATGGTGGTTATCGGTATAATACAAGACGTGTTGTCTGCATTTGCTTCTGCTGCTGTGACATTATTTAGGGGCAGTGCTACCCAGCCCGAGGACATGACATGGCATACACAACACAAGAGGTTGTGTATGTCTGTTATATTATCAGCAATGTCTAATGATAGGGCACATTCCCAATTTCCCTGCACATCTATTGAGATTAGTGTTATGCCTTTTTATCATGCTGTCTCTTCTCTTTATTCTAGTTAAATGCATGTAGCTTGAGTTTGTTAAATAGACTTTACCATCGCCATTTCTCTCCGAATTCTCAATAAGTAGGCACATCAGGGTAACCATAACTATTATTATTCCTAAAGTTACCCAAATTGCTTTGGGGTGTTTTCTCATTTGTAACCAAGGGTCCAGTCCAGCTAATTCAATGTCTGTAGTGTGAATAATCTCAGTCACTAATATTCTCCGTCCTCTAAAACAGTCTTCTATCCTGTCAGTAGTTACAACACTTACTTTTAACTCTAATTACTTTTATATGTCACCAATGTTACTCAGTGCTACTGCTACTTTGACACCTTACAATTTCTTCATGTGTTGTCCTGAAATGTAGTGTACTTATTGTTGTGATGAATTTGATTGGAGAGTTGTGGTTCTGCGTTGTTTCTGTCCACTCTAGTTGGTTCTTCTGACCCATGCACTTTGCGTGCAGGTGAGGGTCTGTCGGGGTTTACAGGAGAGGTTACTAGCACGTCACTGTTCACCCTTGGTGACCTCTGTGTTGTTTTCTCTTAGGTTCTGGAACATGTTTGTCATGGAGCTGCAATTCCATTGTTGGCATTTTACTGATACTGTATACTTCAAGATCATACGTAGCATGTGTGGATGTTTCTAAGATACAAACGTGAATTGAATCATTGAAAAAGATAGCAAGCTTTTCTTCATTGCGATCAGAGCAAGAAGTGTTAGTAGGAAAAATAATTATTTTTGACTCACCCTCTCCTTCGGGTCTGCTCCCCACACCCCCGGCCTTTTTCTGTCAATTTCCACCCTCTCCTCTGCTCCTTCTCGGACAGTCTCTAATCCAATGGTCTTCACTTCCGCATGCATAACAGCCATTTGTTCTCCCACGTCCACGGCCTCCTCGTCCTCTTCCATGTCTCCTGTACTGTACATCCGCAGTTTGTCTTACCATCTGCAACACTGCCAGCTGTGCTTTGTCACTCTGGTCTTCTCTCTTCTTGTTGCGCTTATCTTGTTCTTGTGATACCAGCTTTTCCGCGTGTATTGCATGTTGTTCAATGAGACTAAGTTTTCCAGTGTCCCATCCAGCGCATGTGTTTTTCACCTTCTGAGCGATGTCCTCCTGTAATCCATTTATGAAACTGTTCCTCAAATGTGCTTCATACGGTGAAATTGCTGCCACAGAAATGTCTGCAGGCCTCTCCAACCCGCTGTTTGCATCATGTACCTCAGTGAGACGGGTGAGATAGTGTGACACGCTCTCTCCTGGTTGTTGTTTGCACATTGACATTTTAGTCATATCCATTTTTGCTGGGAACGTTTCTTTACATGCTGCTGTAAGGCACACCACAAAACCGTTAAATGCTTGGTTTTCTTCATGATCAGCCTGAGCTCGCCGTGCGAAAACATTGTCCATTGGCCAGGAATACTTAATCTTTGCAAAGTCCGCACCTAGTTTTCTCCCCAAAAGTCGTCGCATTTCATAAGATGTCGGGCGAAACTCTGAGCAAAATCTGCTCATTTCATCACCGAATTTCTGTCCTCCCCCCTTTCTCGGGTCTGGGAGTTGTCCATGTGCATTTTCGATGTCCTTTATTGTCCATGGTCGGTGAACAAGCATCGCTGTGCCATCCGCCCCTGCTACTTCCATCATTGGAGCAGTGATTTCTTGATGAACACTTCCTGTAGCTCCTAAGAGTTCCTCTCTCTCGTCCTCGCTGTCATCAGGTGGTGGTTGTCGATCAGCCTTTTCTCTTTTCAGCTGAGCCTTGGTTCGAGTATGTGACGAAATTGGAGACAGAGCCATGCTTGCTGTGCTGGCTGTGCTGGGGCCTGGGGACTGCCGAGAAGTCTCTTGTCCATGCTGTCTTACCGGATCTGCTGAAGGGGCTATCTGTCTAAGAGCTGGGGGTCGCGGGGGGCAGCCGTCCAGGTCGGGATCTGAAACAAACTTAACACACTGAAAAGGATCAATGTTTTGTGCTTGCATTTTAGGTTGTATGCGTTTTTCTCTTCTGTTTCTGCTTCTGCCTTCCACATATTAAATCCTACCCAATTAATGTTTACTTTGTTATTCTTTTTGTTATTGTAATTATCTATCCACACATGATTCACACATCCACAACTCAAAAGCAATCTCAGTAATTAATAATTCTACATTTCCCTTTTTTTTTTCTTTTGTTTTCCCTTGATTTCCACATTTCTCAAACATTTCTCATAACATAATTTAGATGTTATCTTTACCAAGGAACGCCACAAGCGTAACAATCTTTTTTTTTTTTTTTTTGCTGTTACCCATGATTTTTACTTGTCAATTTACACGTGCCACTAACTCACAGTGAGCTCTCACAGTCTCCCTGACTGCTACCGGTGCAGCGGTTTGCACTCTGCCATAAAGTCCTCTTGACTTTACCGGTGCACTTTACACTCTACCTTAATTTACCTCAACAGTCCCCTTGACTGTTTTTCCCTTATCCCGTAAAGTCCTATTGACTTTTACGTGTGCACCTTGCAACCCTGCACTCTGACTTGCTTTTACCTCCGGAGGTCCTCACACCGAGCACGTCTGCTGCGGGGCCAAGTTTTTCGGAAACGAGGCGAAACCAGTACCCTATCTCTCTCTCTTTTGTGCGCCTTTGCACTTTTTTGGGTACTTTTCACGAATCCCAGACTCGTGTGATAGATCCAAGTTTAAATCTATCCCAGCCACTGTGAGAAAGCGCACTTAATACTCAATTACAACTTACTTTAACTTTAACAATTACAACTTACTTTAACTTTAACAATTACAACTTACTTTAACAATTACAACTTAAAGACTTACAACTTAAAAAATTTCCTTACCACACTATTTTAGTTCTTTTAACTCCGGTGTTGAGGTGACATGGTGAATCCCCGGTCCTCTCACGCTCGATTGCCAATTAAGCGTTTGAGATGAAGTGAAAAGCCTTCAAGGCGTCAGCGCTTACGCCTCCCCGGGATTCTCCAATGCCCTCCTCAAACACGGAGAACTGCCGACAACGCCAAGTTGTGGTGGAAATTCTGAAACCAATATAAAGACAAGTAATCCATACACTGGGTAAGAGCAAAGTAACAAAGGTTTTATTTTAAACTTCTGCAGAAGGACCAGTCTCATACAGCAAACAGTTGCAGCATAGAGAAAGGTGATCTCTTTCTCTAGCTGACCTATTTTATACACAAACATCTCTGTTAACATAATCAACGCCCCGTACGTGAAGTTCCTGCATTCAAACTCATGACTCTTTATCTGACCCAGACCAGATGTCTATACCTTATCATTTATTCAGGGACAACTACAATCAGGTTGTTTCTATTCTGTTCTCGATCTTGTGTCTCTAAGCTTCGACAAACAAGTTCAAACTTCTAACGTCTACGTTACACACTTACTACAAGGATCAGAATTAATACATAATTAAAATATGATTTTTCCATTACAGATCTAAAACTTTTGAACGGTAGTGTACACGTAACTCATCCCATAATCTCATACTCCAGTACACCTATACCGAATGGCAACTACGCTAATTCTCCCCATCTGTTCTGTATTTCTCTACCCATCCCGAGGCATCGGGAGATTTTGCCAGCTTCAGTAGACAAAGGCCGACCCTGCGAGGTTCCTGAGGCGTCCAGAGAAGGACCAGCTCCAGCTGGATTCAGCTTTATGATGGTTGGAGCTACACATGCTGCTCCTGTGCTTCCAGTGATCCAGACCTCATCTGCCCTCTGCACCTACTGACTCGTCCCTATGCTGAACTGGTCTTCATGTCAATTTAAATAATTTCTGTCATATTGAATTTTCACCTGCACAACACACAAGATGTTATATCATTTCTATCTGTTATCACCCAGATGAGGATGGGTTCCCTGTTGAGTCTGGTTCCTCTCAAGGTTTCTTCCTAATGCCATCTCAGGGAGTTTTTCCTTGCCACCGTCGCCGTCACCCTTGGCTTGCTCATCAGAGACATTTCATTCATTCGTCTCATTATTATTATCTATTATCACATTTTTCTCACACATACACACTTCCAATTATTTTCTTTTCTAACAAAATTCTTTCTTTTTTGGTAAATTTTCTGTCATTTTTGTGAAGCTGCTTTTAGACAATGACCTTTTGTTAAAAGCGCTATATACATAAAATCAAATTGAATTGAATTGAGTGATGGAGGGATTCATTCTCAGACCTGATGAATTAACATTGATCCAAACACATCAAGGTCACAGCAAGGTCACATGACTGCCTCCTTTTTTGAAGCAACAAATGAGTAACCAGGAGGACCGGGCGTGGTCAGAGCGGATGCCTCCCAGTCCAAACTCGTCTACTGAATAGGAACCAGCACCTTCTGGACCTGCTGCAGCCCAAAAACCCTCTCACCTTTACACTTTGTGTGTGTGTGTGTGTTTCCAGCCCGGGAATGATCTCTGCATGCCGTCGAAATA
>CM060131.1:22085865-22173365 GCA_030522415.1 Channallabes apus
GACACAGAGAGAAATGTGGATTCTGTGTGTGCAGTGTTTTATTCCTGGAGTAAACCATCTGCCCTTAAGTGGGTGGTGACCCCATGGACTGGCGTAAATCAGCAGCTCTAAAGGCCCGGGGAGTCCCGTGAGTCTCACTGCCAGCTCCAGGCCTGGTGCTTAAGGAAGATTGGTCAGATGTTCAATCAGACACCTCAGCCTCCATCAGCCAGGTCTTTGGTGTGTGTGAGTGTGAAGTGTACTGCATGTGAGATGAACACACACTAGTGTCCCTACATTTGGATCACGGCTCACCCAAAGTTAATGGTTCTTATTAACGAGTGTGTAGTAACAGGGTTCGTCATAATCGACTGATCCTCATGTATTATGGATGATTGTGAAGCTTCTGTAGGAAGAAACCCGTTAAACCGAATCCCACGAGCCATGAGATAATGAAGAAGAGAAGCTGTGAGGGACTCTGAGGACGGATCGAGGGAGAGTTAGATAAACCAAACAGTAAAGGTCAGCAGGATATGTCTGTGTGCGTGTGTGTGTGTGTTTCTCTGTGAATAAAGCTAAAATAAAGCCTCAAGAGGAAAAATTAAAGCTCAGCTTCTGGGACAAAGATCCAGAGGTCAGTGAGGCGTCACCGCACCTGTAACATTAAACCGCACTGTGCGCAGGTCCATTCTGTTTTTTTTTTATATGAGCTGATGAAGATCACTGAGAGCTCACTCACATTAACACTCTGACTTTTGTTACTAGTTTATTCTCATACAAGGGCTGTTCGAGTTAAACCAGGACTTTCAGACTTTCTACTGAATGAAGGTGTAAAAGTGATGGACACAGTATTGTACAGTAATAGTCTTTTTAATAAGAAGCAGTAGTAAGACATTCAAAATTAAAAAAAAAAGGCAGTTCGTCCATGAATGACGATCCACTCGGAGTCCACTGCAGTCGTTCCCGTGAACTTTCAACACCTGGAATAACGTAGAAGTGGACGCAAGTGCACGTAAGAAAGACGGGGTTTATTATATCAAACAAAATCAAACAGGTGTAAATCGTAATCACAATCGAGACACAGGCACCTGCCGGTCGATCCGCAAAACTCATACACTAGTAGAGAACCGGAAACCAGGGCAACGGATCAAAAGTCATACACAGTAAGGCTTTCAGAAATCAACAAGACTTGGTAACTTCACGACACAGGAGAAATGCAGGAGCGCGCGCGCACGCACACACACACACACACACACACACACACACACACACACACACACCTCTCCATCCACAAATGCTTTAACTGTTGTCTTGTAAATCGTCTCGGGTTACTTTGCAGTAACCCTGTTCCCTGAGAGGCGGGAACGAGATGCTGCGTTAGAACGCCTATGGGAACTATCTTGTCGCATTGCCGGCCATGAAGCATGTGTGGAAAAACGCCATTATCTGGCTACACATAACCTTGGTCATGTGACGTCATCTGATTAGATCAGGTGGAGGTTATAAATACCGGAAAGCCGGCAACAAAACCTCAGATTATTTGTCTGAATGGACGTCCGGTCACATGGTAGTGCGGCGTTCGGACGCAGCATCTCATTCCCGCCTCTCAGGGAACAGGGTTACTGCAAAGTAACCCGAGACATTCCCTTTTCGAGGCTTCACTCAATGCTGCGTTAGAACGCTTATGGGAACGAGAATACCAACGCCGCCGCACTACAGGTGTCTGGACCCCAAGGTTGTGTAGCGTGTGCGCACAAGGCCGAGAAGGTCTCAGATTCATGTCCGGGAAGCTGACCCGAGGACTCGAGAGCCTGGAGTGGCATGGACATCCAGACTATAAAATCTTATAAATGTGTGCGGAGAGGACCAACCCGCTGCGTCACACACTTGTTGCAGGGGAGTACCTCTTGCAAGAGCAATAGATGAGGCGACCCCTCTGGTTGAATGAGCCCTGACTCCTAGGGGCGAAGTGAGTCCACGCGCCTCATAGGAGAGGGCAATAGCATCTCTCACCCAGTGTGACAGAGTATGTGTGGTGGCGGCCGCCCCCCGGTTGCGGCCTCCATAACATATAAAGAGTTGCTCTGACTTACGCCACTGGCTGGTGCGGTGGACATAAGCCTGAAGAGCACGTACTGGGCACAGTAGGTGAAGTTTCTCCTGCTCCGAATCCGAAAAGGGCGGAGGACAGAAGGCTTCCAGGATGACAGGGTACATGGTAGAGAAAGGAACTTTCGGTAGATAGTTTGGGTGAGGATGCAGAATGGCCTTGACTAGCCCAGGGGCAAAGTCCATGCAAGATGGGGAGACTGACAATGCACGCAGGTCTCCGATCCTCTTTAGAGAGGTGATGGCCATAAGAAGAACCATCTTGAGTGTCAGAAGCCTGTCGGGCGCTGACTCTAGCGGTTCAAAAGGAGTGTCGATCAGACCTTCGAGCACGATAGATAAATCCCAAGAGGGAGCCGTGACTCTAGTGGGTGGCCTCAACCGTTTAGCTCCACGAATGAAACGGGCAACTAAAGGGTGATTTCCTACAGTAACCCCTTCAGACAGGACGTGGCAGGCTGAAATAGTGGCCACGTACGTTCTGAGGGTACTAGGGCACAAGCCCGAGGATAATTTCTCTTGCAGGAATTCCAGCACTGAAACAATTTGGCAGTGGACTGGGTCCACCTGCTTAGCCATGCACCAGCTCTCGAATACCTTCCATTTGAAGGCATAAATCCTTCTAGTGGAGGGATCCCTAGCACTTAGGATGGTGTCAATTACGCCGGCTGAAAGGCCGGCTTGACTCAATTGGTCCCGTTCAGGGGCCAAGCGTGAAGGTTCCAAAGCTCGGGCCGGGGATGAAATATTGTCCCCTGCGCCTGAGATAGAAGATCCCTCCTCATTGGAATCATCCAAGGTGAGCCGTCGAGGAGCGATATTATTTCTGAGAACCATACTCGGGCCGGCCAACGGGGCGCTATCAATAAGAGGCGCAAACCGTGTTGACGGACTCTCGCCAGGACTCCCGGGAGCAGAGCTATCAGAGGGTACGCATAGAGGCGTAAATTGGGCCACGTATGGGCCATCGCGTCCAGACCCAGGGGAGCTGGATGAGTCAGAGAGTAGTAGAGGGGACATTGTGCAGTCTCCTGTGAGGCAAAGAGGTCCACCTCCGCTGTAGAGAATCTCTCCCAGATTTGAGTGACTACTTCGGGGTGGAGTTTCCATTCCCCGTGATTCACAGCTTGTCTGGACAGAAAGTCTGCTCCCACATTCCTGTACCCTGGAATGTCAATCACCCTGAGGGACAGGAACTTGTCCTGAGCCCAGAGCAGAACCTGATGTGCTAGCTGGTTCAAGCGTCGCGAACGCAGGCCGCCCTGGCGATTTATGTAGGAGACTACTGATGTGCGCACTAGGACATGGTAGCCTCTCAGCTGCTGGAGGAAATGCTGTAGAGCTAAAAATAGAGCCATCATTTCGAGGCAATTGATGTGCCATGCGAAAAGGTGGCCTCTCCAGACCCCTTGGGCTGGACGGCCATCCAAGACCGCGCCCCAGCCGGTAAGGGAAGCGTCTGTCGTTAGCATTTTGCGACAACAAGACGGACCTAGAGTGGGACCCAAGGCGAGAAACCGGGGTCTGAACCACATAGAAAGGGTACGAAGTCCTTTGCGCGTAACCCTTATCCGCCTTCGGGGATTTGTTCTCGTGTGAACTCCCCTGGCTCTTAACCACAGCTGAAAAGCTCTCATGTGCAGGAGACCCAAGGGTATCACCATGGACGCAGCTGCCATGAGGCCTAAACATTTTTGTAAGTGATGTACAGTCACTTCTTGGTCTAGTCTGATTTCCTTCAGAGCGTTGTTTATGGATTCGACGCGAACAGGAGACAGATGTGCCTGCATAGCGATCGAATTCCACCTGACGCCCAAGTAGGTTGTCACTTGTGCTGGAAAGAGAACGCTTTTCGTGGCGTTGAGTCTCAATCCCAGCAAGTGAAGATGAGCTAGGACGACATCTCGGTGTCGAAGTGCTAGCTGCTGAGACTGGGCCAGTATTAGCCAGTCGTCTATGTAATTCAGAATGCGGATGCCCTGGAGTCTCAAAGGAGCCAGAACTGCATCCATGCATTTTGTATATGTGCGGGGTGATAAGGCTAGACCGAATGGAAGAACCCGAAATTGGTAGGCTTTTCCCCCAAAAGCGAACCTCAGGAACTTCCTGTGCTGTGGCAAAATTTCTATGTGGAAATATGCGTCCTTTAAATCTACTGTCACAAACCAATCCTGTGGTTGGATTTGTGAAACAATAGTCTTTATGGTCAACATTTTGAAGTTGCATTTTTTGAGATAGCGGTTCAAACCGCGAAGATCCAGAATTGGACGCAGACCCCCGTCCTTTTTGGGGACCAGGAAGTACCGACTGTAGTAACCTGACTCCATGTCTGGAGGAGGAACCTGTTCTATGGCTCCCTTCTGCAGTAATTTCTGGAGTTCGGAACTCAGAAAACGCGCCCTTTCCGGTATCACGGAAGTGGAGACCACGCCGTTGAAACGCGGAGGGCGATATGCAAACTGGATCCTGTATCCTTTCTCTACAGTCTTTAAAACCCAGGGGGATATGCCTGGCAGTAGCTTCCACGCTGCCAGCTTCTCCAAAAGGGGTGCAAGTACTTCTACTGGGCTGGGGGGTGTTAGTGGTTCGGTGTCCTGGAATATAGCAGAATGCGACCGAAGGACTAACGTGTCGGAGACCGGCGTTGTCCGAAACACCAAAGGCGGCGGAAACTGAACATCGATCTCCTGGGGGTGCCCAGGGGGGCATGCTCCTATGTGCCCGACCCCAGGGGGGGTCACCCCCACGGTCCTGAGCTCTGCTATCAGGGACGCTTCTTCGCGAAGAAGACAGAGCGGTCTATTTTTTTGGGGGCGGCCTGAGGGGGGCGCCGAGCCGTACCCCAGTCCTTACGGGGGGGTGCGCGGCTACTGACGCTTTCCTTCTGCGCCTCTCGTCTAGCGAGACTGAGATCGGGTCGAGGTTGGGTGGCCGATGGCCTCGACACCTGGGCACGGCGTGGGATAAATTTCCCAAAAGCTTGTTCATAGAGACTGGCCTCTCTAAATCTGGTGGCGACAGTATTTACAGCTTCGCCAAATAGGCCTGAGGGTGAGATGGGAGCATCGAGAAGGAATGCCCGATCTTTGTCCTTAATGCCAGTTAGATTTAGCCAGAGGTGCCTCTCTGCAGACACCAGGGAGGCCATAGAACGGCCAATAGCACGGGCTGTCTGTTTCGTCGCACGCAGGGACAGATCAGTAGCCCGGCGTAATTCTATGAACGCTTCCTGATTCATATTGCCGCTCGTGCTCAGATCATTCAGCAGGTCGGCCTGATACGCCTGCAAAACCGCCATGGTGTGCAAGGAAGCGCCAGCCTGACCAGCTGCTTGGAACGCCTTCCCTAACAGGGTAGAAGAAGTTCTACATGTCTTGGAGGGAAGGGTTGGCTTTTTTAATGAGGATGATGTTCCAGGAGCGAGATACCCCGCGAGCGTCTCCTCAATCTGGGGCATCATCACATAACCCTGTGCTTTTGCATCAACAATATTCGAATAAAACGAAGTTGAAGGTACAAAAATACGGGAAGAAAAGGGACGTCTCCATGAACGAGATAACTCGTTGTGGAGATCATCAAAAAAGGGGAGAGAACGGCGTTGTGGCGCCATCTCCTGGCCACCCGACAGAAATCTGTCATCCAGTTTGGAACGTTTTGTATGAGCTTGCTCTTGTGGCCAGTCAATATGTAAACGTTCAACTGCACGTGTTATAACCTCAATTAATTCCTCATACTCTTTATCATCCCTAGAGGATCGTTCTGAGGTAGCTACATCCATTTCAACTGAAGCAAGAGAGTGAGTCTCTCCCAAACACTCCCGAGAGGCACCGAAGTGCGCTCGCGAAGTGGGGGGGGAGAGAGAGTGATCCGGGGAGGAGACGAGAGAGAGAAGGGGCTCGGTCTCTCGTGCCTCGGCCAAATCAACCTGTGAGCCCCAGGAGTGCAGAGCGGCTCGTGGCTCCCTAAAGAACGCGAGACGCGCTCGTAGCACTCAAAACAGAGATTATGGCTATCGTCTTGAGAAAGACGGTTACCGCACGGGCATGAAACACTGAACTCGGCCATTATATCTGGTGAGTTTTATTTTTTATTTATTTTTTCTCTGTTAAGAATGGTTTCTTATTATTTTTAAATTTTTTTTTAAATTCTTGCTACACACATGCGATCACAAGTCGGCATGAAGACAAATGATCTGAGGTTTTGTTGCCGGCTTTCCGGTATTTATAACCTCCACCTGATCTAATCAGATGACGTCACCTGACCGAGGTTATATGTAGCCAGATAATGGCGTTTTTCCACACATGCTTCATGGCCGGCAATGCGACAAGATAGTTCCCATAAGCGTTCTAACGCAGCATTGTGTGAAGCCTCGAAAAGGGAATGTTGATTAAACCTTTGAACACAGCTGTTCAGCATCAGTCCTACACACAAGCGCAGGGTCTGTTTTTGTCCTTAATTAAAAGACATCAATACTGTAGCATTGGAGTATAGTAATAAATTATAAATATAGTTATTACTGCACAGTTTGTGTAAAAGGGTAGAGCAGAGAGAGAAAGGGACCACTTTTGTGTGTGTGGTGTATCCATGTGGGTCAGTGTGTATGGGGAGACGCATGTGTATGAGTTTTTTTCTGTGTGTGAGTTAAGTCTGATTCTGAGTGAGAGAGGCAGGATACTGTTCTGGTTCTGTTTGTTGTTGTTTTGGCGTGGCTGTGGCCGACAACAGACAAGTTAATAAAACTCTGTTGTTTTGCACTTGCGGTGTGGTTCCTATAGCGGTGAACGTTACAACTGTTGTCAGAAGTAAAAAAACGCCTAAGTATCCAGGCAAATCTGATTGGGAGGCTTTCCATGCCGATTTTGAGCTGTTAGCACATGCAAATGACAGAGGAACAAAAAGCTCTCCAGCTTGCTCTTTGTTTAACAGATGATGATGCATTGTTTTGCCTACTATTATTAGATCCCAGTGAGAGAACTAATTATGATGCATTAACTGGTGCGCAAAGGTGGCGGTTTGGTTAGTGTTTTCGCGCAGAACTCCTGTGATCAGAGCTTCATGGGCATCAAAGACGTGCAGGAGAATCGCTACGGGCCTTGGCAAATTATATTGAATGCTTGACAAAACGGACATACGCTCATATGCCGCATTCAGTGCAGACAGAGCTAGCCCGTGACCAGTTCATAAGGGCACTCTTCTCAACTGACTTGCGTGTTCATTCTCAGCTGGCCCGCCCCCGCACCTTGCCTGAGGCCTTGGAATATGCACTGGAGAGAGAGATGTTTATGGAAGCACAATACAATGCGGGGAGGGACACTGACGCAGTAGTTAGGGAGATGGGGGGGGACAGGGTTGAGACTGAGAGGCCAGCATTGGTAGAGGAGGTGACAGAGATGATCAGGGGGCTGGCCCTACCCCCAGCCAGGTGTCAACAGACAAGATTGCAGACTCAGACTCGCCTCTGCTGGGGTTGTGGTTGGAAGGGACACCTGCTCTGTTCTGGCCAAGGCGACAGGAAATGACAAGGGGTCGCGGTAGACGGGACGCTGCGTACCCCAACATGGACATCCTCTTCATCATTTTCACCACCGCCACTACTTGATGGAGACATGCAGATTACCTGTGGTAAGGGGCAGGAGGTTGTGGTGGTCAGACGGACTTCTAAATCAGACTTTTGCCATATACCTGTTTGCAAAGGAGGGCTTTTATGTACAGCTCTGGTAGATATGGGGTCAACAGTCACAGTAGTCCGCCTGGAGGTAGTGCCAGTGGGTACGAAGTTAGAGCCTACAACAGTTCAGCTTAGGACAGTAACAGGGGAACTAGCACCAATGAAAGAGAGAGGACAGCTGACATTGACTGTTGAAGGAACGACCATGAAGCACCCTGTTTGGGTTGCGGAGGTGAAAGATACTTGCATTCTGGGCCTAGACTTCCTGAGGGATGGACTTCCAAGCTGGACTTGGGGAAAGCCAAAATGACTTTGGGCAGCGGACATTCAGTCAATATGGAACCGCAACGACAGTACAGGGCCGAACGGGCAGTACTACCCCTCAAAGACCATAAAAGACAAAACAGACAAGTGGACAGTGGGGGGGTGCCTGGTGAACCCAAGTTGTGTTTGATGACAGATATGGGAGAGTCAAATGAGGGGGGACTGGCTCCGAATAGCTACAGATGGGAGGCCATGGGGAGCTCTGCTACTCAGTGTTGCATCACATAGCCGGTTGTTACAATGAACAGCAGGCACAGAAGAGTGGGCAGTCTGCACAAGGTATGGCAGCGGAGTGTCAGTGATCTTAATGAGCAACAGCAGGGGAAATTGTGGTAGCTACTAATGAAATTTCAGGACTGTTTTTCTTGCGAAGAGGATGAGCTGGGAAAGACATTTCTGACGCAACTCTCCATAGACACAGGAGAGGCCAAACCAATATGGCAGTGACCACGGCGGCTTCCTCTGGGCCAGCAGGAAGCAGCACTGTAGGCACTGGTGAAAATGCAGCGGGCAGGAATAATTAAAAGCCCTCTGAGAGCCCCTGGGCGTCGCCGGTGATTACAGTACCCAAAAAAGTACCATAGAGTGGCGTTTTTGTGTGGATTACAGGAAATTGATTGAGGTCACTAAAAAGGACTCATACCCCCTCCCACATTTTGATGAGTGCTTGGATCTGGTGGCTGGTTCTCAGGGCAGACTCTGAAGGCTGGGCGGAATGCGGGGCCGCAAGGTGGTGCTGCTTCATGACCGGCTGGCCCCCTACAAAGGCTCTGCAACCCCATTAGGGAGGAGTGGGGTAGAGGATACGCCCCGGGGTCCCAGAGCCAATGCTCAGGAAGGGGAGGAAATAACCCCGAACCCAGATGATACCGATTGTGGTGGCCATGCTACTTCAATGCTGCACGATACTACAGGGGAGGGGGATCCAGTAAGAGCTACAAAGAGCAATGTCCGACCAAAGAGACAGAGTAGAGCCCCCTTAAGTCCTCAGGGACAAAGTCTTTTAATTTAATTTATTAAATTAATTTTTTTTTTTTTACCACATCATCTATTTATGAAACTGTGTTGACCATGTAAGAACTTCCTGTATATTGAACACTTCCTGGACACTGCAGTTAACTGAAGCAGTCAGTGCTCCACCTGGTGGGATTATACAGCATTGCAACCATCTTATTAGAAAGCGCATGGGGGTGTTTATGGGGCGGAGCATCGTTAACTGTGTCATCGCGGGGGATCACATTCCGTGCACGGATCGAGCATGGACTTGTCATGGTTCGCGATGGGACCCACCATGGTCCAGGCGGCTGTTTGAAATGACTCCTACTGTATACATTACAGGAACTCGGCTGGGAGTTATCGCCACGTGCCGCGTACAATCCTGACCTCACTCCAAGACAATTACACAGTTTTGAGACATTAAAGGAGTTCCTGGGAGGCAGGTGTTATAGAATCATGTCTCCGGCGTACTGAGAAAACTATCTACCTTGATGGTGTCCAAACTCTAATGAAACACTAGGATAAGTGCATTAGTGTATCAGGGGATTATACAGAGAAATAAAGGGAGTTTTTACTCTCAGGACTGTGTTCTATTATTCTATACAATCAAAAGTCCTGCTTTGACTCGAACACATTTAAATAAGTACTGTATTTCAAATTGTTCCATATAAAGCCAATCTGAGAGAGATTTTAATTAATTCAATTGTCTTTTTTATTATTATTTTTAAAAGGGAAATCAAATAACAAATTTTAATAATTTAAGAATTAAGTTAGGCGTATAATGTGACCTGAGAACTGCCAAAACACAAAAATATGAACATTCATCAGTTTCTAATAATATTATGTTTGCAGTGATGACATGAGTCAGGACAGAGTGAGGTCAGATTTAAACAGTAAATTATATTATGCTAATTTCCACACCAAATCATTAAAACGTGCAATATTTTCATTTGAAGGGACAAACAGACACACGCCAGCGTAGGACTCAGAGCCGTGTATCCCACAATGCACCTCACTCAATACTGTAAAAAAAAAAAAAAAAAAAAACTCTACTTTGTGTTTATTTAAGCTATGCTCAAGCTAATTCTTTTTGTGTTAAATTGTTTATTTATAGTGATATAAATCCTAATATGCATGATGGAATTTGACTGACAGGTAGTCATGTGACCGTCTCATAGCCGATTCACCGCACGCGGCTATGACGAAGAGGGTTCATTCCACAGGACGCTCTGATGCAGAAGGTTAGTCAGGAATCTTACTGAGGACGACTCTGATGTTCTTCTACTCTGAAACAGGTTCTTGACAATATGCTGAACAGGAGTTTAAAGCTCACTGATTTATGAAAACACATTAGAGATAAAAGACAGAAAAACCTGACAAGCTCATGGTTCCGGTTCCGGTTCCGGTTTTGACGCCAAAAGCTCATAACCATGTGAGTTATTGTTTCTGCATCAGCTTCTGACACTGACTGCTACAAAACTCTACACCTTATTTCTGTCTGTGTTTTGAGGCAATTTTCCAATTTACGCCACTCGGCTTATCTGCTGACGAGAGGCTCCGCGCTGTCACCGCCGGCTGCCTGCATGATTAATGGCCCTAATTGAGATTGATTTCTTATCAATTAGTCGCCGATATCCACTGTCTCACAGTGCCTTTGTGTTCTGCTTTTATTTACAGAGGAGCTCGGGCCGCTGCCGCGCTGTCGTACCCTGCTTTAGCTTAAACGGCACACGGAGCTGAGACAGAGTTCAGGTAATGAGGTGAGAGGACAAGGCGAGACATATGCGTCTCTATCAGTTATGACACAGTAAACCAGGCTGAGACGGAGAAAGCCTCGGGGGTGACAAGAGCACGGAAAGGAAATCCTCAGATAAATCACATGTTCCTTATTTCCCTCCTGCTGTCTCTCAGTCATGTCTCACTTCCTCAAGCGCCTCACGTCGTCCTCATTTTAAAGGTCACACCATCCCTTCTCCTCTCTTTATACCACTCTCTTTATCTCTGCATTAGTGATGTTAAAACACCTCAGAAATAAACCTGCGGGCTCTCAAAGTAAAAGCTAAAGGAATTCGACAATATCTGACATTTTGGGAAATTCCTGTTGTCTGTATTGTGTTTATAATTAGAGGCATGAAGATGAGAAATGCCATAAAGCTCTCAGCCGAAAAGTGAGATTTTATATTTAATATGGAGGAAAAATAACGTTTGATTTTGACTGAGGATGTTACAAGCTTCATCATCTTTAACTCTTCGTCATCACAGCAGGTATTACTCGGGCCAAAGACAACCGGAGAGAAAAAGTAATATCAGTAAAAAAATAAATAAATAAAAAGAAAGAAAGGAGTAATCAGAGGGGAAACAGTGTGGGCTCACAATTACTGGGGGGAAATACAACAAACCCCAAGAAACACAGCAACATAAAGTAGGTTTACAGTCACTTTGTGGTAATTATGTTTTGTTATATGTGATTTGTATAATGTGTATTAAATTAAATTAAATTAAATTAAATTAAATTAAAATTTATTTTATTTTATTTTATATTTTATTTTATTTTAATTTAATTTTATAGCTAAACCGTTGCAAAACCTATTAATCTAATCGGCTACTAAATAACTGTGGCCAATGTTTATCTTTACAACTTACAAAAGTTTCATTTGAATTGTTAAATAAGTAAAAATAAATAAATAATCCAAGTTTAGAATCCAATCGTCTCATTTTACTGTGCATTAGTATTTGCACCAATAAATAAAGTTTAAACAAGTAATTTTAAGTTGGTCCTACATTTACATTGTTCAGAAAAAGAACTGATTAATATTGTTCATACTTCTATTGTTTTGTAGTAAGAAAAGAAAAAAAATTGTATTGGATGTGCAGCAGATGTTGTGATGTTAAAAATAAATGTTATTAACTGAAAACATCAGATGAAAAGATACATTTAAATGTTAAGATGATTATTTAAAAACAAAAGAAATGGTTTAGGTAGAATAGATTAACTGTAAGGTTAATTCAATAATATAATTATTGTTACTGCTAAAATGTTACATTTTCATCGACTATAACTAGACTAAAATGTCCAGACTTTTAGTCGACTAAAACGTGACTGAGCAAAAATAGGATAAGATTGACCAAATATGATAAAAACTAACAGGGACATTTGTCCTGGGACTAAGACTAAGACTGAAATGAAAATAGCAGACAAAATTAATACTACACTCAGGTAACTATAAGGTCCATTATTATAAAGTCCACTTATGTCTCATAATGTCCACTTAGGTAACTATAATGGCATTAAAATGATGTAAGTGTGTATGAGATGTGAGTGTGTGTGAATCAGAATTAAGGCTGCATGATATATCGAAAAAATATTGTTATTGTGATAATGGCATATGCGCATATGTGCGATAACCATATCGCAAAGAGTTGCGATAAATAATTTATGTGCCAAGCATTTGTGTGTCCAAATTTTACCAATCAGATGGGCCCTTACTATGTTTATACCTGCTTATATCTTTATATCTATATATATTTATATCTTTATACTTCATTCTGTAGTGAACTAACCCGGGATGATCAAAAGACTTAGCGATTAGCCGTTAGCGCTTTGTAGCGTGGACGGTAAACCCAAACGTGGAAGCAAGCGAGTAGGCAGGATAACCACACGAATTAGTCTAAGTACTCTCACAGAAGGGGAGCAACGGAAAAACAGACATTTAACCCGCGTCCTATAAACACACACTCGAATCAGAAAGTAAACAATCTGAACCGACATGGCGAACTCAGTGACTAAGCTCTATGTGGTGGTTTGTTTACTCCTCTTATACTTCCGGGTTCGCGCCCGCATTACTTACATTAGTGCCGGTTGCGGAGCGCGCGCTGTGTGTGTGTGTGTGTGTGTGTGTGTGTGTGTGTGTGTGTGTGTGTGTGTGTGACAAATAGTATTTTTTTATTTAATTTTTGTTTAATAATATTTATTTATAATATTTATATTTATAAAAACAAAAAAACAGGCAAGCCAAAGAGAATATTTAGTTTAAAAGATGCTCTTGTTGTAAGACACTATTGATGAGTGTTACACGGTTACATGTAAATAAACAGTAATGTTTGAAAGTAATTCATATTGTTTTGACAGGTTTATAGTAACAGCAAACCAGAAGTCAGAATATCTGCTGAGGGGTTTAAGTCATTCATAGTGTTTAAGTCTAAATATTTGCAACTTCCTTGACATATAGTTTCTTTTTAGCCTGAATTAGATTTAATTACATCAGACGAATATCTATTACCTGTTTATTTTAGTATCATCATTACATATAAATAAATAATAATAAAAAATAGGCAAAAATAATAATAAATGCATTTCTCTAGGGAAATGTTATATCGCAAGAAATATCGTTATCGCAATATTCAACAACAATATCGCATATTTTCCTAATATCATGCAGCCCTAGTCAGAATGATCAGATCGTCCCTGATGAACGAGCCGAGTGTGGCGGTGCTGAGATGGTAACAGGAAGAAACATTGAGAGGAACCAGATTGAACAGGGAACCCATCCTCATCTGGGTGATAACGGATAGCAGGGATTGATCTGCACTCATACTGTAGAGGTGTTTAAGTTAATATTGAGTCCCCTCAGGTATCTGTAATGTCCACAAAGACTACACAGTAATTATAATGATGAGGTGGGTGACTGTAATAATAACTCAGGTAAACATGATGTCCAGTCAAGTAACTGGACCAGAGACAGAAGTTGATGGTTCTGAATTCCTCGAATGTGAATAGATTTGAATAGAGTTAGATTTGGTTTTATTTTCTCGTGAGTAATAAAGAGGTGCAGTTCTGCCCCCGGCCCCGCCCCCCGGCCCCACACATGTACACAGTGTAACACCTGTGTGTGTGTGTGTGTGTGTGTGTCAGATGTCAAAGCGATGCTATGAGTGAGTGATGGTGTGATATCAGGAGACAGATGACATGACAAACCTGAGAAACATTTCACTTTTACACCTGATTATATTCACGTCCTCGTCCCTCTCGTCCTCGTCCGCTCTACTAACTGTAAGCTCACGCTCTCATAGACTTTAACAATACTAATATACTAATGTCCCAGAGTTAACTTCATTCATTCATTCATTCATTTTCTATACCGCTTAATCCTGTGTTCAGGGTCGCGGGGGCGGAGCCTATCCCAGGAGACTTCTGGCACTTGGCGGGGTACACCCTGGACAGGGTGCCAATCCATCGCAGGGCACACACACATACACACACTCACACACCCAATCACACACCCAATCACACACTACGGGCAATTTAGGAACGCCAATTAGCCTAACCTGCATATCTTTGGACTGTGGGAGGAAACCGGAGTACCCGGAGGAAACCCACCAAGCACGGGGAGAACATGCAAACTCCATGCACACAGAGACGGGAATCGAGCCTGGCCGGGGAATCGAACCCAGACCCTGGAGGTGCAAGGCGACAGTGCTAACCACTACACCACCGCGCCGCCCCAGAGTTAACTTGTTATTCTATATACATGCAATACATCAGAATTAATCAAGTGAGAAAATCACACGTGGAAAACGTTGCACTAGATGCGTCCTGTTTAGAAACGTGACTTTTATGTGATTATTCATACGTGAAGGTCATGTGACCCTTCTGTAAGAGTGCAGCAATGGTCAGTCAGTCCATACAGCATGACCAAGGACGACATTACATCCACCCTGACTGACCTCCAGGGGGCGATGTTTCCACTTCCCATCACACACACTATGAGAATCGTCTCTCTCTACATTCGCTTTAACAGAAAAGGGACATCTGGAAATTTCCAATTACCCGAAAGCAAACACATTTCAAATATTGCGCTGTTCCTAATAGACCTCTGGCACAAACCCACCGCCTCATTACAGCCTTTATCACCGCACTGTAAATAAAATTCACCCAAATGCAAATCAATCTCGGTTTCTCACACAGCGCTTCCTTCAGCCTGTAAAAGGTGAGAATGAGCAGCAAGCAGAGGGTTCCGGGTGAGATTACAGCCAGGGGGAACTGAGGCACGACGGACCTTCAGCTTCACTCAGGCATTATTACAGCACAGGAGCAGGACGGTGGGACGTGGCGGAGTCCATCACACCCTCATCGTTCACACCAAAGGGTAGAAATCTGTCCGTCTACCCCCAACGGACGACAACGTCTGTACACCTGCCCTCTGCTTCAGACCCATCTGCCGTCCACACACACGCTGTTCTTATACACTGCTGTGTTTGGGTCATTTTAATCTGAGTTCTGGTCCAGTCTTTCATATCTGAGCTCCATCACACTCTCCTATAATCCATGTGTATCCTCTTTATTATTGGTTTTTGCTGGTTTATACCTGCAGGTTCATTTCTCTCTATTACTCCTTACTGGTGCACCGTGTGTTTCATTCCCACCTGTATTTATAATCATCCTGCACATGTATGTAGAAGCAGCATTTTCAGATTCATATTATTTAATAGCATTTTATACCACTTTAACGTACCTTACATTTGACACAATTTTTACCTTATTAATGCACCTTAAATTATTAACAGGGTTCATTAAAGCACCTTCATTCTAAGTGCTTTATTCCTCCTCCCTCATTGCAATTGTTGTTTGCTGATTACTTGTTGTATTTTATGTGAACTGGCTGCTGTAACAACAGAATGTTCCTTTTCTATCTATCTATCTATCTATCTATCTATCTATCTATCTATCTATCTATCTATCTATCTATCTATCTATGTGGACGGGGACGACGTTGGCACTAACAAGGCGGATGCTTCTCATTATTCAGCTTTTACAGCCTGAAATCTTCAAGTTTTCTGCAAACAGAAACATTTCACCTTGCTGTGACCTTGACAGTGTTTTGGATCAGTTCCTCTGCTGGTTGCATTACATTTGAGTGCACACTCCTGAGACTGACAAGGACTTGTTAAATGGACGGACAGACAGACAGACAGACAGACAGACAGAGGGACAGACAGACAGACAGACAGAGGGACAGACAGAGGGACAGACAGACAGACAGACAGACAGACAGACAGAGGGACAGACAGAGGGACAGATGGACAACCTGAAAACAAATAAATATGAAAATCCCACACTTCCCACAGGAATAAACTGAATAAACATGAGACATTACATAACAATAGATTACATGTGAAGAATAAATGCTCTGTATGTGAAAACTAAATATATGATAAATAAATAAATAAATAAAATTACTTGAAAAAAATCTTTTAAAACAAATCACATGACCTGCACTATAAAAAATAAATATATTGTTAAAATAAAAAAAGAAAGAATACCTGGCAAAAAATACATTACATGACCTCCAATTACTATCCAGTTCATTAGAGCCTCCTGTAGACACGCAGCCTTCAGTCACTCAGAGCTCCAGAATGAACAGAAAGTCTGATCTTTGTGTCTGTGTCATTTTTCTTCTGCTGGAATTTTCACACAGAGCAGTGTTTGTTATTGTGCAAAACACACACACGCACACACACACACACACACACATGCACACACACACACACGCACACACGCACGCACACACACACACACGCACACACGCACAAAGGATTGATATAAAAAGTGCACATGTGAATAGACCTAATGTTCCAGCGTCGGTGTGAGGATTAACGCCTGGTGTTCCTGTGAGCTCGTGGAAGGACTCGGTGACTCACAGTCTCATTCTCCACGCTGTTACTTTCCAAAGTCTTTTCTTATTGAAATAAAGCAGTGATGTTTAGTGGAATGTGTTTCTAGTGCAGGAAAATGGGACACTAGGCACAGAGATTGCCTCTCTCAAAGCCTCCGTGACCCCCGACGACCTCCGCAAGCTTTCAGGATTCGCCGGTATTCAGATCGGAGAGAAGAGATGCACGAGACGGAACGGCAGCACAGGGCCACGCTGCAAGAAACTGTAAAAAACTGCTGCAGGACTTCATTCAGAGCTTAAACACAGCCATGAGCTTCTGCTGCTGCGTTCAACTTCACTCTTTGTTTCTAATTTAAACCCTATTCAGTGTTTCACAGCCGCTTCGCATCAAACTGCCACAAGGTGTAAATGATTACATTACACGTTTATCTAATACCCACATGGGTCACATTATTCAACTAATAAACACACGTCATGATGAAGATGATAAAACTGCTGTGGGAAGCGCTGCTGCTCCACATGTTACACGGTTAATATACACTCCACTTCATATCTAATCGGCCAATCGCACGGCAGCATTTGGGCACGTAGACCTGGTAGAGTTCGAACCGAGCATCAGAACGAGATGAAAGGCTATTAAAGTGACAGAGAACGGTGTGAAAAAGAGAAAATATCCATCCGTAACAACTCGCTACACCCGAGGTCTGCTGAAGAGCGGGTCTGAACACACGACACGTGGAACCTCGGATGTGACCACTCTGGCAGAAGACCACGCCTGGTGTCGCTCCTGTCGGCTAAGAACAGGAAACTGGGGCTACTGGGCACATGGTCTCACTCACATCAGATAACAGAAGATCTGACAAACATCACCTGATGATCTGATGAATCTCGATTTCTGCTGCGACATTCAGATGGTCGGGTCTGTCCACCCATTAACGAGCGCAAGATAACGCGTCGGGTCACAAAGATACAATTAGTAGATTTTATCTTTGTGTCACGATCTCAGTCCAGTAGAGCAACTTTGGGAGGCGGTGGACCGGGAGAGTCGCACCGTGGACGTGCAGCCGAGAGATCTGCAGCGACTGTGTGATGACATCATGTCAGGACCGAAATATCTAATGAACATTTCCAGCATCGTGCTGAATCATGAAAAATTAATGCAGTTCTGAAGGCAAACCCAATACTAGGTGTACCTAATGAAGTGGCCACTGAATGTACAGTGCATAAATGACAAAACACCACTGTTTTACATGCAATAAAAGCTGTGACGTATTCAGTCACACCCACAAAACTCCAAAAATGGCAAAGTGAGATGAAAATGGTGCATCAACAGTGAAAGAGCGCCCCCTAGGCACACGGTGCTCTAAATGCTCCACTAACGCAGTGGGTGCCATTATTTTGGTTTTTACACTTATTTTAAATAAATTTATGAATTTCTCTCCATTCATTATTAGTTAGAAGTGAGAAATGAGTTGGATTTTAAATATCGGTTCACATCTACATAAACTCGAGACACTCGGCGAGTCCACAGCTGGATCTTCAACACCGCTGCAGGTCCGGTTTAAACACTCTGCTGACACAGACGTCACTGCAGCAGCACTTCATCTCACTTATATACATGAAGGTTGATGTGAAGTTCAAGGTCCCGGGCCAAACCTCAGAGGACACTCGGGTCGACGCCCACCACTTTTCTGGAGGGAGGACCGATCAAAAGATCAAAAGCTACCTCTGCTGCAGAGGAGACGTTCAATTAGAGTCACCAGCCTCAGAAATCAGCAATTAACAAGCAGCATCTCAGATTAGAGCCGTTATGAAGCTTCACAGAGCAGAAGTAGCAGATAAACATCTCAATATCAACTGTTCAAAGGAGATTATTGTGGATAATAAACGACTTCAGTATTGTTTTACAGTGTAGAAAGAAATAAACATCTGGAACGAGCATGGAGTTAGAAGAAGGTGTGTCCAGACCGGTACTGTCTGTATGTACATATGGAGGTCTGTGTAGTAAAGTATATGTACAGAATACATATGAGTGGAGTTTACAGCGCCACCTGTTGGGAGGAGGGTTTCATTAATAATACCTGTCGCACCCTCACAGACTGCATCGTTTTAAATGTTTTAACAATAATAAAAAAATAAATATGAAGTATTAACTGTAAACAATAACTAGTTAAACAGTTAAATTAACAACACGTGACTAAACAACACTACGAACATTGAGGCCTAATTATTGCGATATTTACTTTTACAGACGTTTAACTCATTCGAACACATTTCTCACAATTATCATTTATTTATATTTGAGTCTCTGGAGGATGACACATAAACTTATTTATGTTTGTCTTGTGTGTGTGTGTGTGTGTGTGTGTGTGTGTGTGTGTGTTCCGCATTGACTGAGAGAGATCAATACAGGTGAAGGAGATCTGCTCTCTCTCTCTCTCTCTGCGGTGGTGCACGAGGTCCCTCCAGAAACAAACACTTCTCCTCCTGAGGTTCCATCGACCTTAAGTTCCAGTGTTTTTGTTCTTGTTTCTCTTACTGCTTCCATGGATCCTATTTTCTCCTCATTCCTTCATCCTTGCTTTAACACGACGGCTGATTTATGGACTTTATGTAAAATAAGTATCAATAATTAAGCAATATTTCATATATAAATGTATATTTTATAACCCGGATCACGGTGCAGCACGTCTCGGGTGATGAGCTGCCACAATCAGAAGCGTTACTGTTATTGTTGTTAGCTGTTATAGCGCCTCTGGTGGAGAACCAAAAAACATCAAGCGACAGAATCTGCATGTTAGAGTAAACACACACAGGAGACGTCTCGTCTCCTCAGCTCCTCGTCTCAAGCTCTTTAAAGGAGACGTTTAAAGAAGAGACAAACAGAGACAGACAGGCAGACAGACAGACAGGCAGGCAGACAGACAGATGATAAACTGAGACGCTGCTGCACACAGTAATATTTATTTCTTTGTAAATGAGACTCCGTTATCTTCTGACGGCCGCGCTCCTATTCATATGGCCGAGCTTTTAGAAAACAAATCTTCCAATTAAGAGTTTAATCAGCTTAAGCGCTACAAGGGCTGTGTTTAGCATTAGCGTTAGTGTTAGCATTAGCTTTTAACTCACCAAATATTTCTCTCTCGGTGTTAAACTGCCTGAGCTGAAATCTGTAACAGCTTTTTAAATCCTGAATTCTCCTCCTGTTCAGGTTTAATTTTAGGTTGTGGATTTGGATGCTGTAACCTAATGTGTGTGTGTGTGTGTGTGTGTGTGTGTGTTTCAATGCTTTAAACTCTCAATTTTACTGCTGGAGAAAATCCCAAGTCTTGGTCAGACTTCCTGCGAGAGCGTCTCAGTCTCTCCGTACGCCGAGTCACGGAGGGAGAAAGTAAATTACCTCTTTTAGTCTTGATTACAGCCGTCACGGTTCTGCAATCTGCCCAAACTGTCGAATCAAACGCTCAGGAATATAATTACAGCCACGCATGAAGAGAAAAACCACTTTCTGTCACGTTCTGAGTCGGAGTAGACGGAGGAGAGAATCACTCCTACACTCCGAGGATGACTCCGGGCCTTCAGCACCTTCATGCAAACATTACTTTAAAAAAGAAATATGAAGAAAATAGGAAATAAAAAAAAAGCCTCATTGACTGACATCTTGTTGTTGATTTGTTCAGACGCAGACATAAACACACAGAGCAGCACAAAGGCACAAACGATTCCAGCATTACTTCATCACCGATTAGTGTAATAATAAACACTCTATATATGTGTGTGTGTGTGTGTGTGTGTGTGTGTGTCTGTGTGTGTGTGTGTGTGTGTGTGTGTGTGTGTATGGGGGGGGGGGATTGTTCCTTTACACCACTTACAGTTCCAGCATTACCTCTGTTACACAGCACTCACACTGGAGACTCCTTACAGGGAGACTGTCTCTCTCACACACACACACACACACACACACACACACACACACACACACACACACACTTGTTTCTGGCTTCACAGACCCATCATCCTTTCCTGAAATCAGAACAGCAGCACTTTTGTTTCTGTCCAGTTGATAGTGAAGCTGCTCGTGTCTCACATTCTGAAGCTGAAGAAGCCTTGAGGACATGAGGACATGAGGACATGAGGACGCTCTGAGACGTGCAGCGTTGTGCTGATTTCAGCAGTAGAGGTGACAGAGCTACAATTTACTTGAATTCCCTGAAGCTCTGCTGCTCCACTTTTCTGGTGCGTCTCCAAACACACGGCTGTAGGTAGTACGGCAGTCAGGTGACGTGAGTTATGTTGATGCGAGAGTTAAACAGAGCGGAAAAGCTGACGGACCTCTGACATCGACGCGTGGCTTCAAACAGACAAAATGATTATAGGCTTTTTGATATTCGGGACGCAGCAGCGCAGCTCAGTCAGAACGTTCCGCGGCTAAAGACGACTCAAGAGAGCTTTCCAGACGCAAATGAAGCCCACACTCCAACTAAATTACACTGAAAATGGAGGCCGAGCGTGTTTCAGTCCAGAACTGTTGTCGGATGCGCAGCTATTATCTTCTAGCACCACTTCACTGGAGTACTTCATACAGCTCGCCTCTGTCATATCCACTCAATAGGTTTCTCAATTTCCCAAAAAGACTGAATGTCACCTTTAAAGCCAGAACTTTTTAATATAATTCAGCTTTTTCATTCTATAATAAAACATTAAAACAATATCATCTGCCATAAACTCTCTAACAGACGCGTTATAATGAAGCGTACAGATCGCCCTCCTGTCTCTAACACTTACTCCGGGTGTAAGAGGTGCACGTGTGTCAATGTGAGCATGTGATTACAAACACACGACCCGCAAGGGCTGATGGGTAATATAGTCCTGTGCCTCCTTCATCACTCTGATCTAAATAACTCTCACAAACACATGAAAGAGAAATAAATATATTCGTGTTAGCTGTAAAGTTTCTGATCAACTGAGAGGATATATATATATATATATATATATGGTCACATGACAAGCTACATATTTATCTTAACTTTTATGACATTAATTAGACGGCCGTGTGTCTGCGGTTAGCTAGCTGCCTCATGCTAGTTATTTCAGTGTAAATAATATTCGCAGTAGGACATGCCTGCAGTCATGCACCACTAGGGGGCAGTCCTGATAAAATGTCATTAAACTGTGACAAATCAAGTCAAGTCAAGTTGACTTTTATTGAATTTCCAACCATATAGAGTTCAGTACACAGTGGAACGAAACAACGTTCCTCCAGGACCGAGGTGCTACATTCAGGCAACAACTTAAATTAACAACACAACTCTACCGGAAGTAGCTAGATTGCTAAGAGAGTTAATTAGATGACTAGCTCAGATATGACAGATTTACATTTTTTTAAGTTAACCTAAAACTAGCTACTACTACACAAAAAAGAGACAACAATAGGTAACAGACAACAAAGTGCAAATGTGCAAACAAAGAGCTACAGAGTGACAAATACAACAGTGTAACACGTTTCAGTACTTTTGTAGCAATGAGGTACGAGTTGAGGTAGTAGGAGGAGAAACAGGAAACATGTGACATTCTGGAGTAGCAGCAATGATTGAAAAATACTTTTTGTAAATAGCAAGTAAAATAAATATTGTGCAATATAGTGCTAAAAGAGAAGATCAGGTCGGTCGGTATGAACAAACTGTGAGATGGTTGTAGATCAGAGTGTTTGTGCATGTGTGTGTTTATCAGTTCACTCCTGATGTTATTAGATCATCTAAGTGATGTGTGTGTGTGTGTGTGTGTGTGTGTGTGTTTTATCAGTCCAGTCCCTTTGTATTGAGGAGATGGATGGCTTGTGGGTAAAAACTGTTACACAGTCTGGATGTGAGGCCCGAACGCTTCGGTACCTTTTTCCAGATGGCATGAGGGTGAAGAGTGTGTGAGAGGGGTTTGTCCGATCAGCCACAATGGGGTAGATTTCTTCAATAGAGGGGAGAGAGTCCCCAATGATCTTCTCAGCTGTCCTCACTATCCGCTGTAGGGTCTTGAGGTCCGAAATGGCACAATTCCCAAACCATACAGTGATGCAGCTGCTCAAGATGCTCTCGATTGCCCCTCTATAGAAGATGGTGAGGATTGGTGGTGGAAGCTGGGTCCTCTTTAGCCTTCTCAAGAAGAAAAGACGTCGTTGGGCTTTCTTGTGTCAACTGGTGTTGAGGGACCAGGTGAGGTTCTTCCCCAGGTAGACTGAAGCCTTTCAGTCAGAAAGTCCAGGATCCAGTTACAGAGGGAAGTGTTCAGGCCCGATAGTCTCAGCTTCATGATCAGGTGTTGGGGGATGATAGTATTGAATACTGAACTGAAATCTATTTACAGCATTCTAACGTAAGTGTCCTTGTCCAGGTGTGTCAGAGTCAGGTGGAGTGTGGTGGAAATGGTGTCATCCATCAAATGGTTTGAACGATACGCAAACTGCAGTGGGTTCAGTGAGAGGGGCAGCAGGGTCTTAAAGTGTCTCATGACGAGCCGCTTGAATCACTTCATGATGATGGGTGTAAGTGCAACAGGACGGTTGTCATTGAGACAGGACACAGTAGACTTCTTGGGCACGGGGACGATGGTGGTGGCCTTGAAGCAAGTGGGAACGATGGTGAGATGTTAAAGATGTCAGTGAGAACATCTGCCAACTGTTCTGCACATTCTCTGAGCACTCTGCCTGGGATGTTGTCTTGTCCAGCAGGTTTACGTGGGTTGGCTCTGTGTAGAGTTTTCCTCACATCAGCCATTGTGAGATGCAACACCTGGCTTTCGGAGGAGGGGTGGACTTCCTGGCCATCACATCATTCTGCGTGTCGAACTGTGTGTAGAAACTGTTCAGCGCATCTGGGAGGGAGCCGTCACCGTCACAGGCAGATGATGATGTCCTGTAGTTGGTGATGGCTTGTACGCCCTGCCACATGCGCCATGTGTCACCGCTGTTCCTGAAGTGGTTGTGGATTCTCTGAGCGTGTGTGCGCTTTGCATCTCTGATGGCCTGGGAAAGTTTGGCCCTTACAAAGGGTCACCTCATCTCGCATCCTCAGAATTGTACGCACCTCCGCAGTAATCCACAGTCTCTGGTTGGGTCGTGAGATGATGCACTTGGAGACAGTGACATCATCGGTTGATGTAGCTGGTCACTGATGACGTGTACTCCTCCAAGTCGCTGAAGTCGCCGTAAGTTACAGCCTCCCTGAACATGTTCCAGTCTGTGTTCTCAAAACAGTCCTGAAGAGCAGAGATGGCTCCTGCTGGCCAGGTTGTCACCTGTTTCAGAACCGGTTTTGAACACCTGATAAGTGGTCTGTATGCTGGAATTAGCATAACAGAGATGTGGTCTGAGTAGCCGAGGTGGGCGCGGGGCTCTGCCCGATATGCGCTGGGGATGTTTGTGTAAACAAGATCCAGCATGTTTTCCCCTCTCGTTGTCCACATACTGATGGAATTTAGGAAGCACTGACTTGAGATGTGCATGGTTGAAAGCTCCAGCAACAATAAACAGTCCATCGGGGTGTGTGTTCTGCAGATTACTGATCCTTGAATGTATTTTACTGGGTTATTGAGTTCTAAAAGTGTCTGGCGGTGATAAATATGAACACCAGTTGCAGCGAAGTCCATATACTGTGTAAAATAAATGCACTACGACACGAAGTAAACAAAGTACCAACATTTAGGCTCTGGACCGGCCGCTGCATGCTTTTTGACCGGCCCCTGTATCACTCCAACCCGCCATCATTCCAGAGCAAGTCAAGCTGCAGTACTCCATATCTATTCTTCATAAAATGATTAATCAGTTCATTCTCAGATAATTCTTTGCAGTAACGTGGAAGCGGGTCATGACACATTTCTCCTCACATGAGCTGGGAGTTTGCAATCAGACCATAGACTTCACAGACGTCTCGTCTACACCAGTTTCTTCTTTTAAACCTTCGTTTATTTGGTTTCTGCAACATCACTGTGCATTTTGTAAGGAGACAGAAATCTACCTAATCTAATTAGACTCACTTCAACTTTAATTGGACTATCTCGTTACTGGAGCACCGCAGAGTCTAAGATTCGACTCCAATTAGTGAAACGACTCTAAAGCCAACTGTGTGAATGAATAATACGGAGAGACATTAAACGTCCTTCCTACCGCTGTGTTGTACAACATTAAGAGCTGGATTTTGTCAGCAGAATGATTTACATCACACTGAACTCGACTCCACATCATCAGGAAATGTGGAGGAAGGAAAATCAGTTGAATTATTTATGATATTTAGCTCTCCCCATGTTTGGTGGGTTTCCTCCGGGTGCTTCAGTTTCCTCCCACAGTTCAAAGACATGCAGATTAGGATAATTTGTGTTTTCAAATTGTGCATAGTGTGTGTGTGTGTGTGTGTGTGTGTGTGTTTCCTGCAGTGGATTGTCCTCCCATTCAAGGTGTACCCCTCCTCATGCCCAGAGTCCCCTGGAATAAGCCCCCCCCCCCCCCCCCCGACCCTGTACAGGACAAGCATTGCTAAGAACAAATGAATTTAGGTTGTTTTTACATCAGCTGATTGGTAGCAGTGAGCATGTGACTTCATCACTCCAACCCACTAGGTGGTGCTATAATACACACTTTTACCTCACCAGCTATCACAAGAGATTTAATGATTTGTTACTGATGTGATTACTCCATTTCAATTTTAATATTTGTGTTTAAGCTGCAGTGCTGATTAAAACACATTAAACACATTAAACTTGTTAAAGTCATTAAATATGGGTGACATCACAGGCTCCGCACTTCCAGCTCCGCATTCTTCAGGCTTCATTTATTTGAACGCTCGATGCGGTGTACACTGCAAGGAAACACCCCGATGCACTGAAGCCCGCATGCCGCAGTGTTAACGTTAATCACACTTTTCTTGTTGGACTTGCTGTGTGTGTGTGTGTGTGTATGGATTATTGCATTATTTGGTTTCAGAGCCTCCTGATGCATTAAGGTGAACGACCCTATAATCATATCCACTTATGCAGTTTAAATCTTTAGTGTCGTAGGAAACCTTGAGGATTCGGCTGGCGTGCGGGGCAGACTGACCGTCAGGCAGGTACTCAGTGTGAAATGTGCCGTAATCAGATCCTGTTCCACCGCCTGCTTCACCTTGAGGGGTTAGATGTTATTAGTATCCCAGAAGACCACTCGACAGCTCCATCAGACCTCAGTGGGCGGAGTAAGGGCACCCCGGCAGGTGTGGAGACGGACGTGGGTTCGGCATACAGACGCCCATTTCAGATGATTGTTAAACTGAGCAGAAAACAGATTGATGATGGTGTGAGTTACTAAACTGCACACGGCTTCCCAGCCCACTCCTCTAAATATCTCCTCATCCATCACTGTCCGCACTGCACACTGTGATCTAACCCACTTTTGCCACACGCCCCTCCTAAGGAGGCAGGAGGCGGCGGCTCGGGATCGCTTTACCTCCGTAATCTAACATTTGCACCTGTGATCTGTGCTGATTTGCCCTTTCCACACTCGGTGGCTCTCACACTGCTCGTATCTCAGCATCTTTTCCCATATTACCTGATCAACATGGCCTTTACGAGGAAATTAGACTGCTGGGAGGAGACACAGAGAGAGAGAGAGAGAGAGAGAGAGAGAGAGAGTCAAGGGCACGCTTTTTAACACATAAAGACAAAAAGCTTATCTAAGGTCTTTTTTTTTGTCTCTTTCAAACCCCATTTCAGCAGCCGTGCCACTCAATCTGTGTGTGTGACAGTGACCCGTTAAAGATTTATGTTAATACCACGTCATTGTCATTCATCGCCTGCTCCTGTCAGTCTCCTCGCTTGTCTTTGTGCTTCAAACAGATCAGGAACAACTGAGGGGCTTCAGGAACAGGCAAAGTGACCGCTCCCTGTCCATGTAAATGCGTCCAGGTGCTTCATTGTGTCTGGAAAGAAATAACGAATGTAAAATGTCAGATGGTTGCCATGTCTGAGTGACAAAATCAGTGCAAAAGACCAACGAAACACTCAATGTGTAAATTTCCCCAAATGCAATACACTTCATAATCATGACTCTCTGTATAACAGCTGTTTTATGAAGAAACGTTCCTAAACAGACCACAGGATTTGGTTTACCAGCACCATGGTGAAGAAGCAGAAGGACTAGAGCTTTTTAACCAATAGAGAATCACACAAACTCATAGAAGGTGGTCAGGCATAGGTCGGATAATCGAGCACCAAACACACACGGGCCAAAACGAACAAGTAACACTGATTCTGAGGTCACAGGGACAGGACTGGGAGTGAAACATGACTTGTTTGACATCTGAGAAGTTTGAAGGCGGGGTCAGGGGCCTTGGGCTCTTTGCCTGCTGGGCCCCGTGTGCTGTGTTCTGGTGTCTTTCTATTACGACCAGAATCGTCTTGTTTCAGTGATTTGTTCTGCATTTCTACTGTTTGTTCTGCTTGCCGTTTCTGTGGGATTGGACCAGATAGGTCCTTGGTTCAGACGGGCATCGATACATACACATACGTGCATGAGTAGAAGTGCAGAAGTGCTGCAGAAGTGCCGATGCTTATGGACATGTTAATGTTCTGGTTGATCAGTGAATATTTAACAATTTTATTTCACCAATAGATTTACAATTTCTGCCACTCACAGATCAGTGATGTCATGGATCTAGTATCTGACTCTGAATGCGCTGATATGTAACTCTGGATGTCTTCTAGTTTCTGTGTAGAATGTCTTTTCTCATTACAGCTAAACTTCAGAGCACTTCCATAAGCATGGCATTTCTGCAGGTTGCCTGTTAGTGAAATTCTCTGTACACGTTGGCAGTGAAGCTACAGATTCTGCTTTAGAGCTGAACACTGAGAAAGTCCTGCTCCTGGCCTCAGACGCTGATGAACACATTTACTTTGTGGTGTTTTTCGTTCCCTGACGTTCCTGTTTAGAGGAGCTATCTCACAGCACTGATGGCTGAACATGTCTTTCTTACACTTTATAATTTGTGCAAAAGAAAGGACTTCTTTTGAATCTCACACGGGAAATGGCTTTCGTTCATTTCTGGTCGGCTGATCGTGACAGTAAAGCCGTGCACACTCGGCTCGTCTCTAACAGAAGCTGGATGCTGGATTTCTCACACTGAGTGAGCATGAGTTTAAAAAACCCAAAGCATCCAACAGACTGGTGTTGGGTTTGTGAAGACTGCAGCTCTGTTAGAGGAGGAAAAGATCTGCTTTTTCCCTACTGACCTGATCCTCTCTCAGTCTGTCTCGCTCTCAGAGCTGTCTCGCTCTCAGTGGTAATGTTTAGCCTGGATTTACTCGCACTGCCACGAGGTATTACTCATCAACACACTCACTCAGAGGTGACCACAGGTTACAGAGTTAACAGGTCACAATGCAGTACTGATCTTACACACTCAATATAAACACGACAAACATGAAGCACATCTACAATGTATATATATACACACACACTACTCACCATAAGTAAGGGATATTGTGAGAGACTTAGTGGATGTCATACATACAGTGTTTGTTTCACTTCAGACATTTTTGGGATAGGGAGGTATTTGTATTGGGGTGTAGACACACCTCATTTTGTGTTTTCCATGTAATTGTCTCATTGTGTACAGATGTGCCTTATTTTGGGGCCAATCCCAAAAGACAACCTTTTTCAATGTGGCATCAATTTCAACATTCTGTGGGTATAAAAAGCTGGTCTTGTCAGTAAATCATTCCAAGTTCACCATTCAAACAGCCATGAACACACAACGTCATTTAACATACGAGTGGCGCCACCTGGCCATGGCCAGAGTTGATGACAGACCCAGGAGTGGAGCCCCACGAGTGACCTAAGGACCTCTGCACTCAGACATCGTTATGCGACTGCCACACAGCTGCAGACCCGTTTACAAGATGCTAGGGGTACTAGAATTTCCAGACAAACTATTCGCAACCGACTTCACCGCTGTGGCTTGACTGCCAGACGACCGTTGCAGGTGAATCCACTGACACCAAGACACAGCCCTGAACGTTTGCAGTGGGCACAAGACCATGTGACCTGGACAATGCAGCAGTGGTCGTCATTGTCATGATTGTCATCAGCGTTGCTGGAGAAGGCGTGGTGAGCGATACACTGAGGTCAACATGGTCCCCAGGGTTTGCTATGGTGGAGGAGGTGTAACAGTCTGGGCAGGTATCACCAGTCAACGCAAAACAGATTTGGTTATTGTACATGACTCAGTCACTACACGTTCTTACCTCATAGAACCCGTCATCATCCCCCAATTCCACCAGCACACCCCCAACTTTCTGTTCATGGATGCTTCACGACATCATGGCAGAATTGTCACAGCTCGACTTTGGAAGTTGGAGAGCCTCATATGGTCTGGCCATCAATGTCCCCTGACCTGAACCCCATAGAGCACGTCAGGGACCAGTTGAAGCAGAGACTGGATGATCGTACCCCACCAACACGTGACCTGGCAGAACTGTAGCACTTGTGGAAGATTGGAACATATTGCCCCAGAACAACATCATGAGGATAGTGAGGAGCATGAGACATCCATACAGTCCTGGCCTCGCTCCAAGACATGTTGGGGTCATTAAAGGAGTTCCTGGGAGGCCGGCGTTTTGGGCCTGAAGCAGGCGGTCCGATCATGGCTCCAGCAAACTGAGAAAACTTTTTACCTTGGGACACTGGGATAAGTGTATTAGTGTATCAGGGGATTATATACATTCATTCATTCATCTTCTATACCGCTTAATCCTGTGTTCAGGGTCGCGGGGGACCTGGAGCCTATCCCAGGAGACTTCGGGCACTAGGCGGGGTACACCCTGGACAGGGTGCCAATCCATCGCAGGGCACACACACATACACACACTACGGGCAATTTGGGAACGATTAGCCAATTAGCCTAACCTGCATATCTTTGGACAGTGGGAGGAAACCGGAGTACCCGGAGGAAACCCACCAAGCACGGGGAGAACATGCAAACTCCATGCACACAGAGACGGGAATCGAGCCTGGCCGGGGAATCGAACCCAGACCCTGGAGGTGCAAGGCGACAGTGCTAACCACTACACCACCGCGCCACCTTTGTTGTGTGTTAGTGATATTTATGTATTTCACCAACTATATACAGGATTAAACGCATAAACATATTTTTCCTGCATGTCCACGTTGGTTGTGTCCTGATGGATAGAATAAATTGTAGTTCAGTTAATGTAAAATTATTTAATCTAGATTAAATAAATAAATAAATACTTGCTGGTTTGTAAATGTGTTAACTAATACAGTGACTTTTTTTGTATAGAGTGTAAAATGTGTTAAACGGTTTGTTGTTGTGTAGAACTGGAAGTAAGCATGCTGTCGGTAGCGGGATGGAGTGATCTGCATGATTTCAGCATCGTTTGTAATTCTCTCTGTCAGATATTGATGTAAACTCAACCCACTCGACCTTACAGACAAACTCCAAGGGCAGATTAATGGATTTTTTTTTGCATTTGGATCTAACTGCAATTAGAGCTCCTGATCCGCCAGAATCAATAAACGATGAGGCAAAAAGTAATTAGTGAGTGCAAATCTATTAATTACAGCTTCCCAGTATTTATTATCAGCTTTCCTCTCAGGACAAACAAAATATTTCTCTTCACATTTCTTATTCCTACGTTTTACCCAGAACAATAAAAAGTGACTAAAGTGAGATTAAATATGAAAATGATTCTATTCACATACACACGTTTGTGTTGCGTTTAATCAAATTAAAATTCATTCTAATTTAATCACTAAATCACGCTCTGACCAGCCAGCACTGTGACACTACAAATATTGAATAGATTTAAATTTATAATAAATGCTTTTTAAAATTAAACGTACAGAAATAAGATAAATTAGAAAATAAGTTTATTCTATCTACAGTGGTTTGCAAAAGTATTCGGCTCCCTTGAACTTTTCCACATTTTGTCACATTACAGCCACAAACATGAATCAATTTTATGGTTTAAAACAAAACATATCCATGTGTTAGAATGGCCCAGTCAAAGTCCAGATCTAAATCCAATCGAGAATCTGTGGCAAGATCTGAAAACTGCTGTTCACAAACGCTGTCCATCTAATCTGACTGAGCTGGAGCTGTTTTGCAAAGAAGGATGGGCGAGGATTTCAGTCTCTAGATGTGCAAAGCTGGTAGAGACATACCCTAAAAGACTGGCAGCTGGAATTGCAGCAAAAGGTGGTTCTACAAAGTATTGACTCAGGGGGCTGAATAATTACGCACACCCCACTTTGCAGTTATTTATTTGTAAAAAATGTTTTGAATCATGTATGATTTTCGTTCCACTTCTCACGTGTACACCACTTTGTATTGGTCTTTCACGTAGAATTCCAATCAAATTTGGCCGAATACTTTTGCAAGCCACTGTAGTTTATAGTTTATTAAATGTGTTTCTGTTTTTAATAAAAAGCTGAATTTATCTCTGAACCCCAGCGTTTCAGCCGATGTTGTAGAAATCGCTCATAAAATGGCTGGTTATATTTCAGCAGGGCTGCATGCACGCTAATAAACACGGCTCAGGGTGCTGATTAACCCGGGGGGGGGGAAGGTTAAAGGTCAACACAATTAACTGGAAAAAATCATTTTAAAAACACAGCATTATTGAATTGCTTTATTTTTCGGGTCTTTTTTGTTGGTTTCTGTAAAAACACTGATATTTTAACGCATTCGCTCGGACCGCGGGGCACGAAAACCTCGGCCACGTTAACGTACAGAGAATAACGGGTCAGTTTATAGAATTAAAGCCTTGTGTTTGTTTAAATTATTTTTCTCACACATGCTGTTACCATGGAAACGCCTTAATATAAACCTGAACTACTGGCAGAGCTGCTGTTATAGAATAATAGACAGATAAACAGATAGAAATAATTAAACAATTAAGGAAAAAAAAATAAGTTTTTGACATTCACAATCCAGAACTCATGGATTGGGGGGAAGATGGAAGATGGGGGGATGGGGGGGGGGGTTTAACCGAGGGGTGAGGGCGGGTTAGGGTGCCCCAGCAAAGACGTTTCGAGAAGGAAGGACTCTGAGGGACATACCGGGTTCTCCGGCACGTTTCCGGATCCCGGGATTCATTCTGCTCCGGCAGCGCTTTAGCATCGAGATCACACTGAGCGAGCAGTGAAGCTCCGCAGCGCCAACAAGGCGGATCCCTTCAGTTACTGTTGTTTTAAAGTAACTGCAGAAGCGCATCCACTACTTTATGATTGGCGTAGTTCAAGATCACATGCATTTTGTGTAGATAAATACAATTTGTAATATAATGTAATATAACATTTACTTATTTATGTATCTAGGCTATGATTAATTTTATATACAATGCGTCATGTAGAAAAAGCGCTTTAGCTTCACCTCATGCTGTTATTTCTTTTAAATGTTTAGTGTATACTGTGACGCAAACGCCCCGCCCCTTACTTAAACTCCACCCCCGATTAATCGAGTACTCGTTTCTCAAACCTGTGGATTACTCGAAATGAAATAGGAGCAAAAATGTCCAACCCTAATGTAACCTGAGCATCTCTGCTGTCTGGACTGAAGCTCGAGATGTTCAGCGGACCTTCACGATCTTTTACTCAATTATGATTCATTTATTATGAATTATGATCATTGTGTGTGTATGTGTGTGAGTAGAGAGAGTGAGTATGTGTGTGTGTGTGTGTGCGTGTGAGTAGAGAGAGTGAGTATGTTTGTGTGTGTGTGTGTGTGAGTAGAGAGAGTGAGTATGTTTGTGTGTGTGTGTGTGTGTGTGCATGGAAAGAGCGAGTGTGTTTGTGTGTGTGTGAGTAGAGAGAGTGAGTATGTGTGTGTGTGTGTGCGTGTGTGTGTGTGTGAGTAGAGAGAGTGAGTATGTGTGTGTGTGTGCGTGTGTGAGTAGAGAGAGTGAGTATGTTTGTGTGTGTGTGTGTGCGTGTGAGTAGAGAGAGTGAGTATGTGTGTGTGTGTGCGTGTGTGAGTAGAGAGAGTGAGTATGTGTGTGTGTGTGCGTGTGTGTGTGTGTGTGCGTGTGTGTGTGTGTGAGTAGAGAGAGTGAGTATGTTTGTGTGTGTGTGTGTGTGTGTGTGTGAGTAGAGAGAGTGAGTATGTTTGTGTGTGTGTGTGTGTGTGAGTAGAGAGAGTGAGTATGTTTGTGTGTGTGTGTGTGTGTGTGTGTGTGCATGGAAAGAGCGAGTGTGTTTGTGTGCACGTGTGTATACAGTGTGTGTGTGTGTGTGTGTGAGTAGAGAGAGTGAGTATTTTTGTGTGTGTGTGTGTGTGTGTGTCTCTCTCTGTCCTGTCCGTGAGTCAGAACTCCATCCTGTACTGAACCGCGATTAGCATAAAATCCTGTGAAGCTCAGCTCGAGCTCCAGGAGACTCCAGGGTTTCTGATTAAGGACATTCTCCTACTGCAGCATTTATTTTACAAATAAAAATTATACACACACACACACACACCACAGATAACGCATGCTGTTTCAGTGTCTATGTAAATGAGCTCCTGCTGAGCCACGCCCTCGAACAGAACTGAGCAACATGCCGGGGGAGGGACTGTTCTTATGTGATATAATGTCTTATACTGTGTTTGCACACACACACACACACACACACACACACACACTATATTTAAATTTAAATTAAAAATTCAAAGTAAAATATTCTGTGCAATAGAAAAACATAGAAAATATGGATATTTTTGTGTAAATAAAGAGAAATGACTGGGGGGGGGGTGCAAATATGCATGAAAGTGACTTATTATTAAAGTGAATTGTGTGCATGATCCAAGAATGAAACATAAATATGAAGTGTGCATGAATGTGTCCATAAGTGTCCATGAGTGTCCAGGATGAGTGCGAGAGCCAGTGTCATGATTGTGGATATTTTAGATTTTTTTAATGGTATTAGTCCTGTGTGGAGGTGTGATTGTGTGATTGAGAGACCTTATCGCCTGCGGGAAGAAGCTCCTTCTCAGTCTCTCTGTGTTGGCCTTCAGGGAGCGGAATCTCTTCCCAGACTGCAACAGAGTGAACAGTCCATTACTGGGGTGACTGAGGTCCTTCATGATCTTCCTGGCCTTAGTCCAGCACCGCTTGCTGTAGATGGAGTGCAGGTCAGGGAGCTCAGTGCGGATGATGCGCTCGGCTGATCGCACCACCCTCTGTAGAGCTCGTCTGTCCTGCATGGTGCTGTTCCCGAACCAGGTCGTGATGTTTCCCGTCAGGATGCTCTCTATGGTGCAGGAGTAGAAGTTCCTGAGCACCTTGGAGGGCAGTCTGAAGTCTCTCAAGCATCTGAGGTGGTAGAGACGCTGTCTGGTCTTTTTCACCACGGTGTTGATGTGACAGGACCATGACAGTTCCTGCGTGATGTGAACACCGAGGTATCTGAAGCTGTTCACTCTCTCCACTGGGCTCCTGTTGATGACGGGGGTCTGGTAGTTCCTCTCCTGCTTTGTACTAAAGTCCACTATCAGCTCCTTTGTCTTGCTGACGTTCAGGAGGAGATTGTTCCTCTGGCACCAGTTCTCCAGATATCCAACCTCCTTCAAGTAGGCCGACTCATCGTTGTTCATGATCAGTCCGACCACGACGGTGTCGTCAGCAAACTTGTTGACGGTGGTGGAGTTGGTAGTGGCCACGCAGTCGTGGGTGTACAGAGAGTACAGCAGGGGGCTCAGAACACAACCCTGAACAAAATCCACAACAAAATCCAGTGCTGAGAGTGAGTGAGGCTGAGACGTGTCCGCCCATCCTTACTGCCTGTGGTCTGCCAGTTAGGAAGTTGGAGATCCACTGACATATAGATGAGCTCAGTCCCAGGTAGCTCCAGCTTGGTGGTGAGTGTGGAGGGAATTATGGTATTAAATGCAGAGCTGTAGTCGATGAAGAGCATTTTAACATAATTCCCTTTCCTAGTGTCCAGGTGAGTGAGTGATGTGTGGAGGAGATGAGAGATTGCATCATCTGTGGAGCGGTTCTGACGGTATGCAAACTGTAGATGGGTCCATTTAAACAACACCAGTGAGACTGCTCCGTACATCATGCTCTGTTTATTTCACATTTTTATCCACTTTGGGACAATGTTTCTCTTTCTATGGCCCAAAATTATCAATTTTTATTCATCTAAAAAAACAGCTCTATGTTGTCTGTTATAAAATGTGAGGAATTTCAAATCAAATTGTTATTTTTTATTAAAAGAGGTCACACCCATGCTAAGCCACACCTAAGCTGAGCCTCCTCCATAAAAACCTACATCCTTTGTATGTGTGTGTGTGTGTTTGTGTGTGTGTGTCGCAGCCCTGTGCTCTGTTAGACACCAGCTGTCTCTCCTTTGTCCCTCATGGACTGATCTGATCTCCTTCTCCACTGTGACGCTTGTTAAGAAATAATCGACACGTCCAGCCGCACGCTCATTATCAATATAACTTTTCAATCCGACTCTCCAGAGCGTTAACGTTATTAGCCATGTGTTCCTGTTTTCATGGAGCAGTGAAGTGTCAGGCTGAGCCACGGACCAGAACGTAAAGTGTGTGTTTAAGATGTTTTTACAAAAGCACAATTATTTATTACAAACCTTTAAAACTATAAAAACATTCTTAGTTTGTTAATAAGAGATGTTATTGAAACATTTCCCAGGTTTTCCCCCTAAAATACAGACTTTTCAGAAAAACATTTAGATTCGATTCGATTCAACTTTATTGACATTACACATGTACAAGGCAACGAAATGCAGTTTAGGTCTAACCAGAAGTGCAATTAGCAGAAAGTGCAGGATAAAGGTAGAAGTTCTAAGTACATTTAAGAGGGATATGTGCAGGGAGAAGCTGTGGGTAACTATTACAGAAGGATATTATGTGAACATAATGTACAGATTGCTAGTAACTATAATTATGAATTTACAGTGGATGAACCGTACAGTATATACAGGTTGCTATTTATGGAGCAATATTCCGGACAATATTCAAAAGGAAATTCAAATTGCATTTGCAGTTGCGTTTCCCATATGTGGACGCACAAAGTGTGCCATAATTCAAATGCAATTGCAAACTTTGCATTACCGTTTGCTTTTTCGACTTTGCGAGCGCACACTGACTGCCAAATTTGTCATTTTTGTGTGTTTATTTTTTGATAAACAAATGAGATAATCTCGGTTCACCTCCATTGCTCCATTGCTTCCCCATTGCTTGGCGACTGCGAGTGATGTCACTCCCCATACAATCCCGCCCCACAGTATAGACCCGCCCCTGATGCTGATTGACAGGTTTCCGTGTAACGTGTTGGAAATGCAATTGCAAATGGATTACCGATTGCGTTAGAATTTTGGCCAGCTTGACGCGCAGCACAGAGAAAGTGAAAAGCAAACGTGGTGATTAATTTTGCTATTTAAATATGACAGGTTCAGGACTCATTGAAATCTCATTGTGGATTTCAGGAAAGGAAGAAGAGGTTCGCATGAACCCATTCACATCAACGATTGTTGAGCCTGTCTCATCATTTAAGTTCCTGGGGACCCACATTTCGGAGAACCTATCCTGGTCCACTAACACCTCTAGCCTGGTTAAGAAGGCTCACCAGCGCATATTCTTCTTGAGAACACTGAAGAAGAACCAGCTGTCCTCAACGACTCTGGTGAACTTCTAATCGCTGCACAATAGAAAGCATCCTAACCCCCTGTGTCACAGTCTGGTACAGAAGCTGCTGTGTTGCTGAGCGTAAGGAACTGCAGCGGTGGTGAAAACGGCCCAGTGTATTATAGAGACTCCACTTCCTGCCATTGAGGACATTCAAAAGAAACTCTGTGCGTCGAGCACGCGGTATTCTTAACGATTACTCTCACCCCGCCCACATATTTATTGACCTTTTGACCCTTTAGAGTCCTGTGTTCATGTACAGGTATGATATGCTCCCAGGACGTCGCTCAACATAAAGCCTGTTTTGTCAGGTCAGTGTTTAGTTGTGTCTGTGTTTTGTTGTGTCTGTGTTTTGTTGTGTCTGTGTTGAATGGCCATTGAAACACCATTAATGTGAAACAGAAGAAGAACAAATGCAGAACATTGCGACTCCGGCAGCACGCTGTGGTCTCCAGGCTGGAGAAATACATTTAAACAACAACAAAAAACACAGTAATGAGAATACTACAAGTCTGTGTGTGTGTGTAATGTGTGTGTGTGTGTGTGTGTGTGTGCCAGATCCTCTGAGACTGTTTAGTCCTGTAATGACTTTATTTTTTCCCCATCGGAGAAGAGGAACGGCTCGAGCGATCCACAGCGGAGGAGTTAATGAGCTCAGAACTCTAATCACACGCTGGATCTTCATGCTCACATGTAAACACAAGCATTGTTAACAGGCTGTTCTGTCGTTTATCTGAGAGCGGTGCATTGTGGGTAAAAATGCTGAGGTGCCAGTGTGCAAAATGTCAGTTTAATTACAAAAAGGACATAAATGCAATAAAAGCTCAATGCAAAATGACCATAAATCATATTTATCTTCTTGTTAAAGTGTGTGTGTGTGCGTGTGTGTGTGTGTGTGTGTGTGTGTGTGTGTGAAAGAGAGAGAGAGAGAGAGTTTAAGTTTACTGGATATTAAATTCTATAAACAAAGTAGATTTCAGAACTTTACACTTTATAATTAGATTAAACTTTCATGAACAGAAACAGGAAGTGATGCAGAGCAGAAGAATAATATATACAGGGGGACAGAATAACGGGACGGACGTAATTTTTAAAAAATTATAAATTCCATCAATGTTTCGTAAATCGCAAGTTTTAGGTTTCAATTACTATGAATAAAATGTATTTCTTTTATATGTGTCTATATACAGGTCCTTCTCAAAAAATTTGCATATTGTGATGAAGTTCATTATTTTCTGTAATGTAGCTACTGATAAACATTAGACTTTCATATATTTTAGATTCATTACACACAACTGAAGTAGTTCAAGCCTTTTATTGTTTTAATATTGATGATTGTGGCATACAGCTCATGAAAACCCAAAATCTCAAAAAATTAGCATATCATGAAAAGGTTCTCTAAACGAGCTATTAACCTAATCATCTGAATCAACTAATTAACTCTAAACACCTGCAAAAGATTCCTGAGGCTTTTATAAACTCCCAGCCTGGTTCATTACTCAAAACCGCAATCATGGGTAAGACTGCCGACCTGACTGCTGTCCAGAAGGCCATCATTGACACCCTCAAGCAAGAGGGTAAGACACAGAAAGACATTTCTGAACGAATAGGCTGTTCCCAGAGTGCTGTATCAAGGCACCTCAGTGGGAAGTCTGTGGGAAGGAAAAAGTGTGGCAGAAAACGCTGCACAACGAGAAGAGGTGACCGGGCCCTGAGGAAGATTGTGGAGAAGGACCGATTCCAGACCTTGGGGGACCTGCGGAAGCAGTGGACTGAGTCTGGAGTAGAAACATCCAGAGCCACCACCGTGTACAGGCGTGTGCAGGAAATGGGCTACAGGTTGCAAATTTTGCATGTCATTGGGAAATCAAGGTGCCAGAGTCTGGAGGAAGACTGGGGAGAGGGAAATGCCAAAATGCCTGAAGTCCAGTGTCAAGTACCCACAGTCAGTGATGGTCTGGGGTGCCATGTCAGCTGCTGGTGTTGGTCCTCTGTGTTTTATCAAGGGCAGGGTCAATGCAGCTAGCTATCAGGAGATTTTGGAGCACTTCATGCTTCCATCTGCTGAAAAGCTTTATGGAGATGAAGATTTCATTTTTCAGCACGACCTGGCACCTGCTCACAGTGCCAAAACCACTGGTAAATGGTTTACTGACCATGGTATTACTGTGCTCAATTGGCCTGCCAACTCTCCTGACCTGAACCCCATAGAGAATCTGTGAGATATTGTGAAGAGAAAGTTGAGGGACACAAGACACAAGAATCTGCAAAAGGATTCCCGACCAAGTATTGAGTGCAGAACTGAACATAATTATTTGAAGGTTGACTTTTTTTTGTATTCAAAACACTTTTCTTTTATTGGTCGGGTGAAATATGCTAATTTTTTGAGATGGGGATTTTGAGTTTTCATGAGCTGTATGCCACAATCATCAATATTAAAACAATAAAAGGCTTGAACTACTTCAGTTTGTGTGTAATGAATCTAAAATATATGAAAGTCTAATGTTTATCAGTACATTACAGAAAATAATGAACTTTATCACAATATGCTAATTTTTTGAGAAGGACCTGTGTGTATATATATATATGCTGCAGGGAGGCATGAGGACTGCTGATGTGGCTATAGGGCAATAAATCGGCATGTCCGCACCGTGAGACGCCTAAGACGGCACTACAGGGAGACAGGAAGGACAGCTGATCATCCTCGCAGTGGAAGACCACGTGTAACAACACCTGCACAGGATGGGTACATCCGAATATCACACCTGCGTGACAGGTACAGGATGGCCACAACAACTGATTTTGAGCCTCCCTTCATTCAGGGACACATTGGGAAACATTTTTACTTTATGTCTTATGGTGTCGACTCTTTTAGTGTTCATACAAGTATTTACACATTAAGTTTACTGAAAGTAAAAACAGCTGAAAGTCAGAAGACGTTTCTTTTTTTGCTGAGTGTGTGTGTGCATTAAATAGATGGAGGTAAAAAATTACAAGAGAAAAGAAAGAAGTTAACAAGAAAATGAATGAAAGAAGACGAAGAAAGAGTAAATTAAGGGAAGAGAAAATAAACAATACATCTTCAAAAATTTTAATTCAGATGAATAATTAGACACGCTGTATTACACCAACTCATTTTATTGTTTTTTGGAACATTTAAGCAATAAACAATTGACAATAAAAAAAATGTAAAACAAACTTCTTGTTCAAAGATTTTAAATCAGAAGTTTTTTTTTTTACTTTTCCTTTTTATCATCAAAGGTTTAGACCGTCTGAGGCATTTCTGAGGCAGACGCAGCGAGGCAGAGAGCTGAAGCGCGAGACGCTCTGAGCTGAACATCAAACACAACGTCTGCATCTCTGCATAAACACAATCGACACAATCACACACACATCAGACTGCTTCACTGTTCTTACTGTGAAAAACAAAGTGTGTGTGTGTGTGTGTGTGTGTGTGTGTGTGTGTGCGGGTGTATGTGTGTCTGATGCAGAATGAGAAGAGTGATGAGTTTTGATCTGAATAATTGATGATTAATGAAGGAGAATAAAGCAGGAGGATGAGCGCAACATGAAACACACGGCTTTATCACAACACACACCAGGTGCAAATACTTATAATTTATAATAAATTAATTAATAAATAAATAAGCTCATGCAGAAATTCACTTTTATTTTAACTGTTTTTATATTTTATTAAACATTTGATTTCAGATTAATGAGGGAAAAGAGCATGAATGTGTTAAGTATAATTAAAACAATATACTGCTTGAAATAATAATAATAATAATAATATTATATAAATAATACATGTTATAATACAGTTTAGTGTAATGTGCTGAAAAGCCAGTGCTAAGGCAGGGCAAAACAAATTTCATCATCATCATCTTCATCATCACTCTTTGAGTCACAGCAGTATCACAGAGAGATAATCAGTAATCAGGAGCTAGAGAGAACACGAGAACCAAGTGTCAGGGTGGAGAACACGGGCAGCAGGAGGAGAAACATGAACACTCTTTACATGTGGAGACCATCAGAGCCTCAGATGCTGAACTTCAGATGCTGGTTCACTCGCAGAGATTCAGATGAGGAGATTCTCAGAGCTTCTGCCTCGGCTCTGTTTAACTTCACAGGATTCTCACTAAAACGCCGAGCTGAGATGTGCTCATTTACTCACAGAAAATATTCACCCTTCATTTTCTCTGTCTCTGAATGCTACAGGACGACGGAATATTGCCTCTCGGTGAGGAGCTCATCAGGGGAGAGAGAGAAAGAGAGAGAGAGAGAGAGAGAGAGAGAAAGAGAGAGAGAGAGAGAGAGAGAGAGAGAAAGAGAGAGATGGCTGTAATGGACTTTGCTCGGGGAGACGCTCATTTAGACCTCGACTCGGCCTCATCGACGCACCAATGGATTCTTACAGTTTCTCTGAATGTAACTGTAACCGGCTTGTGTTTCTACCAGACAGAGATTTTAATAAGACAAACTTCCCTTCACTCATCTCATGTACACACACACACACACACACACACACACACACACACACACACACACACACACACAAACCTCATTACTCTCTATCATTACTGTAAAGCTTCACTTAATCTTAGCTTAATGTTTTGATTTGAAAATCCATTACAATGTAAAATAAAGATTTGATATTAGCAGAGCGTAAAATTGAAAAATTTCATCGCGTCCTCACATTTATTTCACAAACACGTATTCTAGTTACATTCTAACTAAAATATTTGCATTTTCTGTCATTTGGAAATCAATATAATTTAACATTTTCCGTTCTGCGCTACAGCTCTTTATTCTTTCGCACGGAAATTTGATCCAATGCTGATGCTGAGTCCTGGGCTCTGATTGGTCAGAAGCTGTTGATTACTTCTCTGCAGTGCAGTACTGCAGGGTTGTATGGTTGGTTATAGGGTTATATGGATTCCATAAGTGTGCTTAAGAAGAACCTCTGGATGTGTTGGACACAATCATCTCTCTCTCTCTCTCTCTCTGTGGGTGGTGGTGGGTGGGTGGTTGGGCTGATTTTGATTATTAGGGAGGTAATAACCCCATCAGCCCCCCCCATCCCTCCCTCCCCTCCATTATCCCAGTAAATTCTGCCTCTGTCTGGACATCCTGCCTAAAGAAGATCCACTTCATGCTGAAAAGAGCCTCTTTAATCCAATCAATACAGTCTGTTAATCTCAGCACAGGCTGTAAAGATTTCCCCTTCAGCCGTGTCATTAACATGAAGCTAGCTGGCGGATGAGGTCCGATCTGAGGTGGGAGCACCGTGACCAGCCTGTAATCCGTCCAATGTGTACTGCACCTTAAGTGGAGAGGAACAGGAAGGCGGTGTGTACGGGGTCATTAGAGCAGGGATTCTGCTGAGGCTTCATTACTCACTTCGGCTTTCCTGAGGCTGGTGAAGACGTCCCAGCTGATCATGAGGTCACAGCACCTTCCCGAGAGATCGCTTCACATCTCGGCTTTAAAGCACAGCGATTGATCTGTGTACGGCCGAGCGTACGACATCAGAGGGAAAACAACATCTGCATTCAGCCTCCATCCCGTCTCACTGGAGAGGACAGAGAAGAGTCAAGCTCTCCATCCGGTGGGTGTTTTAACCTCGACACTGCAATGGAGAAAAAAATCAAACAGAACAAGTGTCTGTACACGGAGCTGCGCTGCTGCATTGCTGAACACTGTGAGTCTGAGCGAGAGGAGGGGACGGAGGTGTACAGTACCATGAACACAGCACACAGGAAGGTGCACACAGTACCTCTGGCCAACTGCTAAATTTAAGAAGCAAGAAGTTCAGAATCAGACAGACGTTTTACACATTAAACAAACAGATATAACTCAAAATAGTTGTTATTCACTTCACTCTGATTACATTTGTTAAATCTGCAGCACCTAAAGTACTGGATCTTACAGTGGGTTCTCGGGAAAGACACGATTTGATCAATAGTTTGACCACATTTGTATAATGTCCATGTAGTAAATCCACACTGACTAGGGTCTCTCTCTCTCTCTCACTCACTCAGCGCTTATCCTGTACAGGGTCACAGTGTGGACATCTATGCCACCGCGCTATCCCTAAACAAGTCAGAATCTGGTGGAACCTTCTTCCTCTGACCTGGTTATGGAGCTAAAGGCACTTAATTAACTTGAGAAGAATTTGTTCCATTTGATTTCCCTCCAGCTTTTTACCTGCATGACACCTAAGATCCTTCTATTTAAAGCTCAAGATTAGAACTGTGAGAAATGTCACTACTGCAGTGTTACATGCTACATGTAACCTCTAATGTATTCTTCTGCAGGATTCCATTTACATCTCCTCTGACTGAAGATCAACGCGGTGGTAAAGTGAGGGTTCTGTCCTGAGCTCAGGTTACCGTCACACATTCTGTGCTAAACTGTTAAATTGCCCCTAAGTGTGTGGAATCTTGAAGAGATTTACAAAAGAGTGTTTAACAGATGCTTTTAGCAGAAAGGTGCTGAAGCTGCTTATTTGTTGGAGGAACCTTTTGAAAGCCAACAATACTCCTGAATAATTCAGGTAAAAAATGAAAGTGCACTTTCCGCCTGTGATTTCTCATTTGAGAAGCATATTCACAAATAAATCTTAAAGGACAAAGACAAATTAAGTTGTTTACACCAATCCATTCCCGTCAGTTCTCTTTGTTTTCTCCCGAGCAGACTCGAACCCCGAGGAAGAAACGCGCTGTAATAGCTGGTCTGATCACTCCGAATTAATTTCCATAGCTGTGTGCTGTTGTGTAGGTAAGAGCGAGGCATCGTGATCCTCATGTCACTGCATTAGTGACCTCACTGAGTGCACAATAATAGCCCTGCAGAATCACTTAACCTATGAGGATGAACGCAGCAGTGCACATGGGAGGAAGGTCACGTCGAATAAGATGAGTAACACCCAAAGGTCAGGTGATAGCCACCTCCAGCATTAGCCATATGAGGTGGAACGTTCCTCCACACCAGGCCGGGTTACGTCCTGCTTACATTCTGTTTAAACCAACAAAAACATTCTAACACAAAACTGTAGATGATGTTTATGGCATTTTGACCTCAGAGTAGGAGGCTGAAATATTACAGACCAGAAGAAGATTCCTATTTAGCGAGCCGATGATGTTCTGCTTCATTATGTTAATAAGCTAATAATGCAGGAAGCTCCATAACCTGAGAAGGTTTACATGAGTTCTACTGGATACAGCATGCTTCATACAGTAACGCTCACCTTTAGTACATCTGGACCTGATACTGCACTCGGCACATCTTGGTTTTCATCAGCCACCACCACCGCTGCCAAAACTGCCCCCGCTGCCGAAACTGCCCCCGCTGCCAAAACTGCCCCCGATGCCAAAACTGCCCCCGCTGCCAAAACTGCCCCCGCTGCTGCTGCTCTATTAGTTGTTGTTGTTGTTGTTGTTGTTGAATTTGTTGTTCTTGCTGTTGTTGTGATTTTTGCTGTTGATGTACACAGGCCAAAAAAATCACCATCTGGATGTAACTAAATGAATAGTTAAGAGCCGTCCATTGGATAATTACTGCGATGATTAATATGGTTCAGCTGCAACAAGATATTTAATCAATGCAAAAGGCGCTCCAATGAGATAGAGTGAGTGACTTTCTTTTTCTTTTTTTTTCTTTTTTTACAGATGACTATAGTTTCCTTCAGAGCAATGATAAACTCATCGTGAATATGTTGTATAATGTAGACCTTTACCTTGGCAATGCTCTCGTATTGGAGACTCCTTCAATAAATAACAAATCATCATCTCATTACAGACTTCATCATTTTAATGATTTAAAGACTTTAAAGATAACTATAAAGGGATAAAGCATAATGTGTCACTTTTTATTAAATAGAAATAGTCAATTATTCAATTCAAAATTGTTGTGATATAAAAGAAATGAACCAAAAGGGGGCGTGCTGTAAGAGGAAAATAATCAATATCCGAGTGATGACAGTAACTCCACTCCAACACATCACCCTATTATTGATTATTTTCCTGTATCAGTGTGCTCCAGTAGTGCAGGTTCCTTCCTGATTGACTGACTGTAGTTGGTTAGCGTCGTCTCCTCTCGACTGCAGCGCCCCCATCTGACCCTGACTCGCATTACTGTCTGAGTAACAGACTTTGTGTGCTCTCCATTGGTCTATCTGAAGGGCTGATAAATAAGACGAGGTAAATCGATGATGCTACAGAACCAGACGTCAGTCTGTACGTTAGCGCTCTGTTCCAATCTTTTAGTTTAGCGCGCCGTGCCGCATGACACGTGTGCACCAGACGCCATCCTGAACTCAACAGCTTGATGTAACGAACGTATTTCGTCGCTGCAGCTGTCGAAGCAGATTTAATTATGTTGATTTACAGATGTAAAGCAGGGGGTCTCCGGCGTCATTCCTCGTCTTTTAATAGATCGGATGTTCCGGCTGGGATTTTAATTAGGATACACTTCAGTACTGTTACACAGATGTTAATAGTTCAGCTAGAATCATCGACAGCTATTTCAGATTAATTGAGAAATGATGACGTTTTAGTAAAAACAGAACAGATCACATTAGGGAAGAGACACTGAACAAGGTGTACTTTTAGCCGCTAATGCACCCATGCACCTTTTATCATATTTAAAAGCTCGGTTGTAGGACTACATCAAAGTTTGAAAATATCTCCGGTGATGTGACTGATCAGTGCCGAGGAGAAAGCCCGTGTGGTTTTTACATTCTGCTCGGCCCGTACATTTCCTCCATTGTTAATCAGCTCTCAGGGTGCATTAGTCCGGCTGATATGACAGCTGTTTCACACCCCTCCGCTAAGTGGCTAGCCGTGGACCACTATTCCATCCCTAAAGTCAAGGGAGTGTGCGTCCTAATTGCTGATGCTGTATCTCCAGCCCCTCTGAGCCACGTCGCTCTCTTTGTGGGTTACATAATCCATTAGCATAAATCAGAAGCACAGACACCGACAGGTAATGCATGAATAATTAAAGGTCACCACATTAGCGGCTGTGTGCAGGCATGAGAGCCGCGCCGACAAAGAGATGCTTATAAAAAAAGGAGAAGAAAGAAGCTCTCCAGAATGAACAGAATTAACATGTGTGTGTGAGAGTACTCCAGCACTAGTGTGCATGTCTACAGGTCTGTCTCTCTCTCTCTCTCTCACACACACACACACACACACACACACACACACACGAAAACGATACAGGATATACTGCAGTACTGCTTCAAAAGGCGTAAGGCTACATACACGAGCCAGCGACAGGTGACAAACACACACGCAGCGCTTTTCACTTACTATATGACTCACAAATAAAAGAAAAACGTAAACCTATTGTCCTGTGCAACTCTTATCATATACTGTACAACTTCTTATTCAATGTGATAAAGACACATTGTGGAGGGATGCAGCGTATCTCAGAATAAAGCGAGAACATTCACTCACAGATTGTCACAGATTAGTAGTGGAATTTTTTGTGTTCAGCATGTTAGACCATGCCCACAAGAGCCAGCAAAGCCTTTACTACAAGTCACCTTCTAGTGTGAATGTAAAATCATATCTAAACCCAAACCGCTTCCTCTTCCACAGGATTATGGGATACATAAGACAATAAACTTATTATTTACAAACTTAAATAATTCTTTTGATTGTGTAAAGCTGTTTTGAGACAATGTCAATTGTTAAAAGCGCTATACAAATAAAACTGAATTGAATTGAATAAAGTTAAGGAAGTCTGCTGGTTCAGGTTCTCTGCACTCATGGACTCCAGTGCTTTACTGCCTTGCCATTAGCTAGAGTTAGTAACACTGACCACGCCCGAGTTCTCTCCCAGTAACACTGACCACGCCCGAGTTCTCTCCCAGTAACACCGACCACGCCCGAGTTCTCTCCCAGTAACACCGACCACGCCCGAGTTCTCTCCCAGTAACACCGACCACGCCCGAGTTCTCTCCCAGTAACACCGACCACGCCCGAGTTCTCTCCCAGTAACACCGACCACGCCCGAGTTCTTTCCCAGTAACACCGACCACGCCCGAGTTCTCTCCCAGTAACACCGACCACGCCCGAGTTCTCTCCCAGTAACACCGACCACGCCCGAGTTCTCTCCCAGTAACACCGACCACGCCCGAGTTCTCTCCCAGTAACACCGACCACGCCCGAGTTCTTTCCCAGTAACACCGACCACGCCCGAGTTCTTTCCCAGTAACACCGACCACGCCCGAGTTCTTTCCCAGCCCGAACACAGAGTCCTGACTTCAACCCCATCGAGCACCTTTGGGATAAACTGGAGCAGAGCTTGTGAGCCAGACCTTCTCGTCCAACATCAGCCTGACCTCATAAACGCTCTACAGAGTGAATGGACACAAATTCACACAGAAACATCTTGTGGACGGCCTTCGAAGGAGAGTGGACGCTGTTAGAGCTACAGAAGGGGAACCGACACCATACTGACGTGTAAGTGTTTGTGTACAGTTTTATTGCAGGTTTATATATAATGCCCCAGGCTCTCACAACATACTGTATATAAGAGGTATTTTAGACCTGGTTACTCGGTTGAAGAAAAGCATTAAAGCTAAGGAAGCGTTAGAGACCCGGCGTTAGAGACTCGGTCCAAAACACTGTCGTCTCCACACCGTTCCGTGCACAAGGAGGATTTCTTTCTGGTATCAGGATTCACATGAACTCGGCTCCACTGAAATGACTGACATTTTTTAAGGACTGAAGATAAATTTACATTTTTAATCTACGTTCTAATAACTGAACATTTACTCGGAGTAACACAGGGCTATGAAGTAAATCTCTCGGTGACGTCTTCATCTCTGCTAAATGATGGGAAGCTGCTTCGACTCCGACTTCCTCCTAAAGCGCATGTGCTATTATTAGACACTTCAGCGCAGCCTGGATTACTGAAAGCTTTCATAAACATTTCCCTGGATGAAGCCGAGTCAGAGCCGGGAAGGTGAGTCAGAGCCGGCCGGCGGGTTCTAATGGAGCGTCCAGCCGGACTCTGGGGGACGAGGGCGATTCGGAGAAAGCACGCTAACAGTACTCTCAGCGCAAGTCATGGCAGCTCGATTCGGGCATTAATTACACTGGAAGGGAATTTATTTTGACTGACAGTCCCTGGAGACAGAAACATGTGAGCAGACTGTAGAAACAGGTCCAGACAGACGGCTGGTTCAGGTGATGCTGAATAACACAGAGAGAAAACATGGACGTTGCTGATTCTAAAAGCACAATGCCAGGAATCCAGACAGTCACCTGATCTCGGAGAACTTACGGATCATCAGCTAACAGACTCCAGAATTACTGTCTGGCAAAATCTGAGATTTTTTTAAATGAGAGGAAAAACCATGAAATCTGTCACCTTTCTGTCTTATGATTGGAGATAAAACATGGACACGTTAGGAAGATGATGGCTTGCACTCGGGAAGACGCTCTGATATTACAGCAGTTACGAGATTAAAATAGACCTTTCAGTAATGATGAGTCTCAGTGATGAAGTTATCAGTGGAGCGAAGCGTCTTATCGTCAGCATCCTGCAGAATGATGACACACACACACACACACACACACACACACACACACACACACACACACACACACACACACACACACTTCCAGACAGATCAGAAGCTACACTCGTGGTTTCTAATGATTTTTTAAACATTTTATGGCTGTAATGCTTGACTGGTTCTGTGCTGTGAAGACACACACACACACACACACACACACAGAAACCATTTTGCATACTTTATACTCAAATTAGACGATGTGTGTGTGTTCAGCCTTGTTTATCTATATACAGTAATATCAGTATATCAGCATTAATGTGTAATAAGTGGAGTTCAGCTCTAGGGGGCGTGTCCCTTTACTGAGTAATCACCTGACAAGACTGTCGCTGATTGGCTGCATGAAATATAAAATACAAACAAAAATGATTTGAGAATAATAAAATAAACACAAAGTTCTCATGAGAGCAGAGAGTACAGACACACACCAGTAAAAAATATACGTGACATTTATTTCAGCGTTCACTATGACATCACAGATTCTTTCTCTTTGTCTAACTACAGGTTAAACCACGCCCACCCAGACCCTCAGCAGCATGTGCATCAGAAACTAACAAACATACCACATAGAAAATCCTCCGACACACACACACACACACACGCACCACTTTTAAGTTAACATGATGTACAAAAGGGAAGTCTGGAAAGATTCAGCACTATAAAAACATTTTGTTGGTGTTGTTGTGTTTGTTTTTTCTTCTTCTTGTCCTCCGTCTTGTCGTCTTTCTTTAATGCATGAATAAAAAACAATGCACTTATCTAAGCTTGAATGGCTTCACTTGTTTAGGCAGCCGTGGGTTAAAGGGATGGAGACGTGTCAGATGAAGAGTCTCAGTCCTCAGTGTTCCCGGCGCTCAGTGAAGGCTGGATTTGATAAACGTTCAGCAGTTTGTGTCATTTAAAGACGTTCTATGCACAATGCACGATACTACACTGATAAGGAGAAGAGAAACTGCAACGGAAACTAGTAGCAAAAAAAAAATGAAACTGGATGGAATCCGGGTCGAATAAAAAGCACTTGGCCAACTCCTGCGTCCTGGAGATGGTTCGGGCCGATGCGGCAGTCTGTACGGAGCAGGCAGAGTCCAGTCCCTCCACACGGGGGCGGAGTCACATGGTGAAGGTCCTCACCACGGGGCAGAAGGCACCATCAGCACCGCCAGGAGAAGAAGAGTCCACGCGGAGCCTGACGGGAGAGTATGTACGGAGCACTGCTGACTTTTCGCCCTCACACCTACAGGACAACCCAGAGAGACAAACACTCACTGTAACACACACACACACACACACACACACACATCCTCGAGCATTTATATGACTAAGCTGCTCTAAATACAAACATCATCATGAAGAAACATCTGCTGAGGTTTGATGAAACTTCTCTGAATGTTTTCTCCTTAAAGCCTCGTGAGGTCTGGTGTCCAAACACACCTTAAATTCCGCCTCTCACATTAGCTTTAATTGTTTTTTTCCGCCGTGTTTGTGTGTGTGTGTGTGTGTGTGTGTGTGTGTGTGTGTGTGTGTGTGTGTGTGTGTGTGGAGGAAAAGCTAATTAAAGAGACATTCAGGTGAGTACAGCTGTGACTTTCCTAAATTAATTAACCTTTATGTTTCCTCCACAGTCCACAAACGTGGCGCTGCTGACCGCCGTCTCTCCTTCAGCTATGAAACTCTGCGCGGTTTATTTGAAATTACGCCGCGGTGCGCTTCAGTCCTGCGCTCTGATTGGTCACGAGGTTTTGATTGATTCTCTATAGCAGCAGCTCTGACAGAAGCTCAGGTTTATATTAACACCTTCGTTCTGATATGTTATCGTTTCCATAGTAACGGCTCATTGACGGAGAGATGTGTAGGAGGAAGGAGTCTCCAGTGTCAGCGCCGTGTCAGAGGTCAGGAGAGTTTACACTTTTGTGCTGTGATTTTTAATCTTAATAACTTGAAGAGAGAGAATAAAGAGTGAGTGGTGAAGGTACGAGTGTTATATTAGTTAGTATCAAAGGTGTTTCAAGGTCATGTGACTTGCTGTTTCGGGAAGCAGACAACCACCTGAGGAAGTGAGCACTCTGATTTGAGAGCTAGCCGCTCCCTCGCCTCCTTCGCTGATGGCACACACTTCAATAATATAGGTTCCTCCTTCTGGCAGCGTGAGAACCGCCGCTGTGTTGGGGGTCCTCATGACCTGACTGTGACCACGCCCCTCCTGACGTAGCAACACCTGAATAAAAAAAAAGAAACACACTAAATAACAAACACTTAGATCAAATTGAACAAGTGTATATTCGTGTGTGTGTGTGTGTGTGTGTGTGTGTGTGTGTGTGTGTGTGTGTGTGTAAGAGAGAAGCACACCCTATAGCCGATGACATCGGACTCGTTGTCCAGAGCCTTGACTGGTTCCCAGGATAGCGAGACGTTATTCCCCTCCTGAATCCACATCACATTGGCTGGAGGGTGACTCGGTGCTGAGGACAAGAGGACAGAGAGACGCTCATCATCTACAGCACAAATATCAGCTATGAAAGCACATTTTCCTCTTCAAAGATTAAGAATAGTGATACTGTAGATGCAGCACTTAAACCTGTCCCTGTCCCAAACCCTCTGAGCCTCAGCAAGACCTTCTGCATCAGTCCTGGGTTCGCTGCTTCTCTTTTCTCTATTTTTGTATGTATCAGGTATCTAGTTTGGACCATTCTATTTTAAAACTAAACTTTGTTTACGACCAAACATTTGCAGGTTCTCTGTCGGTATAGAACGTGCACATTGTAGCCAATTGGCGCTGTGTCTCTGAACCCACAGACGCGTGCACGTGTCTCTACGGGACGCTCGGACTCTGACTTCCAGCTTTCTGGTGCAGTAAATGGAGGAGGAAGGGAAGTGTTGCTGTTCCTCACCTCTCTCATCATTCCCTACAGCAGATGCTGGGATGGGATTCCTGTCTCTTCTCCCAGCACAGAACTCCTTTAATGCCTTTTCCAAGCATGTGGAGATGTCTTGGAGTTCAGGACTGTACGGGGGATGAGGCGATAACTCTCGGTCGAGTTCCTTGTGAGTTCCTGGGATCGCCATTCAGGGACGTACGGCCTTCATTAAAATGTTCACACCATTCAGATGTTCCACTGAGAGTCTCATCACCGTACTGTGACTAAAGTCTTCTGTAAATGTCGATCACTTTCACGCCTTCATTCAGCAGAAATTTCATCATCTCGGTTTGGCTTGGAAGTCCATGGAATGCTCGGTACCATAATGGCGAGTCCTTGTGGTTGTGGTTCCATCAGGGTGCTTTAGGTACAGCATCAAACTGTCAGGTCCGGTTCTCTGTTCTAGACTGACGGAATCGTAGTTTGAGGCATCAATATGAGGATTATGGGTGCTGATTATGAAGGATTATGTTTCTCCACATGCATTAAAGACTCCATTGAGGAGTGTGTTTATATTTAAACATTAAACATTTACAGATAAAAAGTCCGTCTCACCGACTTCTGCCCTTATTTACCCCGACCCGCTCGAGCTCAATGCTCGGTGTGATATGTGTGTGCTTAACCTTTCTGGAAATAAAACTGCTTCTCCAGCACTAAAATTAGTCTCATGACTTCAAAAGATTTCTTCCCCCTGCATTGTCTATTCTGTCTCACTTTCTTTTCCTCTATACGTTCCTTAGAGAACGACTACAGCAGTATTTTTATGCTTAATAAATTTCGTGACTGCAGCTCGTTTATTCCTATTCCTGTCCTCACCGATATTAAAAGTTCCTGCTTCCAGCTTCTCCATAAGATGGAATAATTAGAGGAAAATCATTTGTGAGATAGATACGGCTTTTGTTGGCTCAGTTGCTTAAATGAAGCATCTTCTTCAGCTTTGATAATGAAATATAAAACATTTTCTATGTTAGAAAAGAATCTGTGATGCCCACAACCTTTCCAAATATCCTCTGGCATTTATTACATCCATCTGTCATCTTTTTTTAGCGTCTCCGGCCGTCTCCGTAACCGCACCAGCTTGCTCCATGACGCTCCAATAGCTCCCCTTTCTGTCACTCTTCAACCACCACGACCTCCACGATGTTCACACTGACGCTGCTCATCACAGCACACTTCATCAACGCACCAGACACAGCATCCTTTTCTCTAACTGCACCATCATTCTCTGTTGCCACGCCCCACACTGTGTGCTCACGCCTCCACCTTCAACCATTCTGTCCTCCAGCCGGGAGCTCTGCAGCTTCTCCATGCAGCCTGTAGGATTCATCTTCATCTTCATGTGTGATTCTGAAGGATATCTCGGGTACGTCCTCCTTCAGGAACCTCAGCACGTGTCGCCTCAACCATGTCATGTCTGTTTACAGATTCATGCACCATTTTCTGAAACAAGCTTGTTTGACCTAAGGGCTCACAATCGATGAAGTGAGAGACGTCTGAACTCGTAGCTCTGCTCAGTCGCACCGCTTTGATGGAACGCAGTGCATGTTCTCATGCTGGTGGTGTTTGCGTACTCACGGTTTTTCTTGGTGCTGGTTCTGATCGGAGCGCTGGGTGGTCCCTGGCCAATGCTGTTGAAGCCCTTCACCGTGATGTGGTACTGTGTGTTCCCCTCCAGTCCTGTAATCAGCATCATCGTCTCATTTCCTAGCGTCCGCTTCCTCTTCCCCGTCTCCTCCTGCTCCGAGTCTCTCCAGTAGTTCACCTGTTAGAGGAAGAGAAAACAGTCTGAGTCGCGGCTTCATTCAGAGAGAGAGACGCTGATGAGAAAAAGAAAGAAAGTCTGCTAATGTTGTCTAATATTACATCATTTAGTTTAAATAACTGTCGTGCATTTTGCATGAAGAGCGTAATAGCTGAGCGTGTAATATCCTGCAGCGCTGTAGGGCGATGATTCCTCTTCCTGAGGACACAATAGTGCTGTTCTCTTTTATTAGATAATCAGTCTTATTCAAATCACACACACACTCACACACACACACACACACACTCACACACAAAAAAAAATCTTGTTCAACATGTTCGCTAAATATATAAACACACGTATAAACACATAACACAATTTAAACAATTCAGACACACTGAAATCTAACGCTACCTACAGTGGTGTGAAAAACTATTTGCCCCCTTCCTGATTTCTTGTTCTTTTGGATGTTTGTCACACAAAATGTTTCTGCTCATCAAAAACCGTTAACTATTAGTCAAAGATAACATAATTGAACACAAAATGCAGTTTTTAAATGAAGGTTTACGTTATTAAGGGAGAAAAAAAACTCCAAATCTACATGGCCCTGTGTGAAAAAGTGATTGCCCCCCTTGTTAAAAAATAACTTAACTGTGGTTTATCACACCTGAGTTCAATTTCTGTAGTCACCCCCAGGCCTGATTACTGCCACACCTGTTTCAATCAAGAAATCACTTAAATAGGAGCTACCTGACACAGAGAAGTAGACCAAAAGCACCTCAAAAGCTAGACATCATGCCAAGATCCAAAGAAATTCAGGAACAAATGAGAACAAAAGTCATTGAGATCTATCAGTCTGGTAAAGGTTATAAAGCCATTTCTAAAGCTTTGGGACTCCAGCGAACTACAGTGAGAGCCATTATCCACAAATGGCAAAAACATGGAACAGTGGTGAACCTTCCCAGGAGTGGCCGGCCGACCAAAATTACCCCAAGAGCGCAGAGACAACTCATCCGAGAGGCCACAAAAGACCCCAGGACAACATCTAAAGAACTGCAGGCCTCACTTGCCTCAATTAAGGTCAGTGTTCACGACTCCACCATAAGAAAGAGACTGGGCAAAAACGGCCTGCATGGCAGATTTCCAAGGCGCAAACCACTTTTAAGCAAAAAGAACATTAAGGCTCGTGTCAATTTTGCTAAAAAACATCTCAATGATTGCCAAGACTTTTGGGAAAATACCTTGTGGACCGACGAGACAAAAGTTGAACTTTTTGGAAGGTGCGTGTCCCGTTACATCTGGCGTAAAAGTAACACAGCATTTCAGAAAAAGAACATCATACCAACAGTAAAATATGGTGGTGGTAGTGTGATGGTCTGGGGTTGTTTTGCTGCTTCAGGACCTGGAAGGCTTGCTGTGATAGATGGAACCATGAATTCTACTGTCTACCAAAAAATCCTGAAGGAGAATGTCCGGCCATCTGTTCGTCAACTCAAGCTGAAGCGATCTTGGGTGCTACAGCAGGACAATGACCCAAAACACACCAGCAAATCCACCTCTCAATGGCTGAAGAAAAACAAAATGAAGACTTTGGAGTGGCCTAGTCAAAGTCCTGACCTGAATCCTATTGAGATGTTGTGGCATGACCTTAAAAAGGCGGTTCATGCTAGAAAACCCTCAGATTACAACAATTCTGCAAAGATGAGTGGGCCAAAATTCCTCCAGAGCGCTGTAAAAGACTCGTTGCAAGTTATCGCAAACGCTTGATTGCAGTTATTGCTGCTAAGGGTGGCCCAACCAGTTATTAGGTTCAGGGGGCAATTACTTTTTCACACAGAGCCATGTAGGTTTGGATTTTTTTTCTCCCTAAATAATAAAACCCCTCATTTAAAAACTGAATTTTGTGTTTACTTGTGTTATCTTTGACTAATAGTTAAATGTGTTTGATGATCAGAAACATTTTGTGTGACAAACATGCAAAAGAACAAGAAATCAGGAAGGGGGCAAATAGTTTTTCACACCACTGTATAAGCCAGTATCCATAAACCCCGCCCACACGCCCGCGCCCCCTCACCTCGTAGCCCTGGGGTCGTCCCGGTCCTGGGCTCGGTGGTTTCCATGTGACCTTCACCTCAGAAGAGGACATGGCGTACGCTTTAACGTCAGATGGCGCTTCCCGTGGCTCTGTGTGTAGAGACACACGAAATCTCAGACTGAGGAAACACCGCAGGGTTTAACACCATCAGCGTCGTGTTCAAGGTGAAGCTGCTACTCGTAATTCCCCATCATACACACGGTAAAACCACTGAGAACACCCATGACAACTTATTTCAGCTCGGAATAGTCGTCACAAAACAACAACCCCTCCCCCGCTAATGACGAGTGACGTCACATCAGCATGGAGACCGCGAGCAGCGCAACGTCCCGTCTCCATGCGTTAATGAGTTTATAGCATTATTAGCTTTTCATACCGCATGCTTTCACTGAGGCTTTATTCTGACTCTACGGTACCGCAGCATGAACCCTGTTAGAGATGATCTAGTCCAGCGACAAATCTATTAACTAGCTACAATCACGCTACGCTAATATCCGCTGCTAATATCCGCTTCCTCCACTGTGTCCTCACCTCCTTCAGCGGAGAACACGGTCACCACTTTACTGAAGGGTCCGTCTCCCTTGTTGTTGTACACGCCCACTTTTACCTCAAAAGGCGTGAGAGGAGGAAACGTCTCGTCTCTGTACTTATACGTGGTGGAGTCCGCTGACGTCACCATCTTTTCCTTCCACGCTCGAGTCCCGTTGGCACGAAACGCCACGATGTAGCCGAACCCGTCTCCGTTCTGGAACTCCTCAGATACAGGCTGAAAGGAAACGAAAGAACGAGTGAGAAGAAGAAGGAGAAGAAGAAGAGCAATGTTAATATGTTCACAGACGGCCAGCGACGGAGAGACGCAACATTAGAAAATAAGCCGTGATTGGGGGAAAACGAGAGAAAATTGTCCTTGATGGTGATGGATTTTTCACTCGCTCTTATTTTTGGTGACAATTTGCTCCCGCTGAGTTTAAAGTGAAGGAAGAAAAAGAAAAAAAAAGCTCTTAATAAGTGAAAGATTCACAGCAATTTGCAGCTCACAGCAACGTCCACGTGGGAGGAGATCCACAACACACCCGCAAACTCTAAAGCACTCTCATCCACGCTCATCTCTTATTCAGGAACGAGCTGCAGCTTTAAAATGTACAAACACGGCCATAACGAGTTCCAGTCTCGGTGTCTCACAGCTAAAGAGCTTCCTTTGTTAGACGAGAACGCGCTAAATGGCACGGATCTGCAGCAGAATGTCATGACGCCCCCTGTGGAGTCCACAGAGCTTCAGCTGTAATAAAAGAAATCGCTTGTGAATGTCACATCACACGTCAATTAAACACGCAGTGACGCAGTGTGTGTGTGTGTGTGTGTGTGTGTGTGTGTGTGTGTGTGTGAGGAAACATCAGGGCAGTGAGCGATGTCTGAGCCGCAGTCATGATGGTCGTGTGCAGGAAAGTTGGAAACCAACTGTGAGGAAAAGTTACCCATAAGGCCGTGCAGTCAGACGATCACAGCTTTTCTCTCTTCCCGCGTGTCATTAGTGATCTTCTTAAATAAATAAATAAATAAATAAATATAAACACACACAGACCGCATAGTTTCCGGTTTCTTCTTCGCGCTGCTGTGTGTATGACGCTTTTCCTAAACAGGTGAGACGAGAAGTCGTCCACAACACCTGCTAGCCATTTAATGGCACCAAATGCAATCTATTAAGGATATAGAAATTTAATTAAAATGTGAGCTAGCAGAATTACATCTTGGCCAAATTTATTAAGCGCCAAACACCTGTACTCACTGGGCTCCCCGCTGTGCACTTGGCAGCGTCGCTGTCTGTCACGCTGTAATCTGTGTGATTTGTACATGCTTCACTATAATCATGGCCCCTAAAGACCGTCACCAAATGAGCCGTCATTCCGCAGAGGAGCGATAGGACGGAGTGCGCGGCAGCTTCGCTCTAAACTCCGATAGGACACGTTACCGTGCTTGTCTAATTAACTTGCAGCAGTGTTTCTGGAAATGAATCGTCTTCCATCATGCTGACACACTCGCCTGCTCGCTTTAAAAGCAGCTCTGAGAAATCAGAGGACGGTGACGAATACTGCAGCTAAAGAGCCGAGAGAAGCGAGGAGCGGAATGAGGTCTGGGGGCTGTTCCTAATGGGGCATTCGCACTCTCTGTGCACACTCTAATGAGGTGCACTTGATGGGTCTGTTTAGCCATTTATCCTGTTTAATAAGAAGAACCTCGTCTCTAACAACTAATCCTGCGTGAACGAAGGTCAGCTACTGGTCTAATAAACACACACACACACACACACACACACACACACACACCTGTCCTCTACTGTTAGCACACAACACCTGTAGCAGACTTTCATTTCAAAATATTTCACTTTGTGTATAGTTAGATCTGTACACAGTAGTCACACTACATTAACTCTAACCCTAAACCCTAACCCTATCCCTAACCCTAAACCCTAACCCTAAACCCTAACCCTAAACCCTAACCCGAACCCGAACCCTAACCCCTAACCCTAACCCTAGCCTTCGTAGCTGAAGCGCCGTGAACACGTCTGCCTCTGATTTTCACTGGTTTTAAGAATATCTCCCACATTACTGGTTTAAGCTGGAACGGTAAGGTTTCCCACATCTTCAGGACAGAGGGGTTTACGGCTGATTTGTCATTTCTCAGTCACATGACAAGGTGTGATTTTTGTCATATTAGCTTTGAGAAAGAGCGCGGGGGGGGGGGGGGGGGGCACCAGTGTTTATAGCTGCTGGAACGTAAAGGAGATCAGGAACTCTCTCACTTCACAAGCAATGAATGTGACTATTAAAGGGATAAACTGCTCCTGATCAGAGGGCTGGGAGTTGAGCTCCACCACTGCTGGGTTTCCTCCAGAGGTAGAAGGTAGCTGAGTACATGTACTTTGTTCATCTTTGATGCTTTTGTACTCTACTTTATTAGAGCATCCAGATTGGTAATGAAGTGCAGATTTCAACAAATTGTACATTAACTTTATTACATTTAGGAAAATGAAAGCAAATATTTTAATTTCAGCGTAGACACCAGTGGGCTCGACCAGTTTCCTCTGTTTCAGTCTTCTGAAGGAACCTCCTGGGTTCTCCAGTGTGTGAGGTTCTGTCCTGTACACCTCCTCCTTTGCGTCGCCCCACAGGAAAAAGTCGCCTGGAGTGAGATCTGGACTTCATGGAGGTCGTTCATGTAGTCCGCGTCGTTCCAGCCAGCATCTGGACAATGTTCCAGTCATACTACAGGTTTTATAGACATTACATATTTCCCTGTAGAGTATATTTAGTTTATTAGAGTTAGTTTTTACTTTTAGTTACTTTTACTCTGCTCAAACGCACAGTGCTTTTACTTCACTTCGTTTCTGCATGGCATTGCGTTACCTAACCACAGTGGTGTCCCGTACTTAAAGAACAAATTCCTCCAACCGCTGATTAATGTGTGTAACTGTGTGACTTGCCTTTCCTTCGAGACACACCAATAATGTAACAGTAGTTTGAACAGATTTACAGGAAAACAGCACATTTATAATTAGGAGAGAGAGAGAGAGGAGAGAGAGAGAGAGAGAGATCTTTTACGTTGAAAGCCTACTGTGAGCTAACACTCACTCAGTCATTTTAATACTTTAGTCAATTCTAAAGTTCTACTTTTGATAAATTTAGTAAATGGAGGACTTATACGTTTACTTGAGTAATATTTGCCAAAAGGAAACCTTAACTTTTACTCAATCCCAGCACCTGAATACGTCCTCAACAAGTTGCGGAAGTCTTGAGAAAAGGCTGGATTACAGCAGGAAGCACTTCAGGGTAAAACATACACTGATAACCTGCAGATCAAAGAATCTGGTTTGGCGACGCCAAGAAAGAGACAAAGAAAAAAAATTAACTGGAGGATTTGTACGCTGCTGTGGTGTCAGAGGGAGAACACACTTGGGGACATGCTGTCAGAGGAAACTAATCGGCCTCAGAGTGCTAAGTGTAAGTCGGCTTTACCACCATCCAGCATCCACTCAGTTAACACAGACAGTGTTCTGTTAAATGACTTCTAAATGTCACAGCCTAGAAATGCCATTTAGAAATGCCACGTTTGGCCCAAATCTGCTCCTGATGGCCTGCAGAGGACGGGGTATTGTTGGAGAAGGGCTGACAAGTGAAGGGGGCTGCTGGAGAAAACATTCAGCAAGGTGAACTTCATGGAAGCTCGTGCTTTTGTTGAACAAAACTGATTAAAAACTAAAGTGGAGTCTTATCTGCAAAGCATCTCATGGCGGTCGCTTGTGTTTCAGAGCTAGGACTTCACACCACGACTCTACCAGCACCGAGTCCCGCTCGATCCAAGGGCCGCGCCTTCGAGCGGAATGTGAAGAGCGAGACTCTTTATTGTAATTGAACTGAGAGATTAAACTAATGATTATGTTGAACTTATGGTAATAGGTTTTGAAAGGAATTATAAACACTACGAGGTGGCGCAGTATCTGAGCGTCCCTCTCCATCTGGATGGAGCTCCTGTAATCTCTCACCAAGGCGCTGTTTCCTTCACATGAAGGTTATTTGGCTGGTGACAGTCGTAGCCGGCGTACTTATTAACTGCAAGAACAGCCATCACTTACAGCCCACATCTGTTCCTCCTCCCTGGTTAATCGCACTTTTAACTGCCCTCATTTGAGATCCTCCAGCTCTGTTCATTTTTAATGCATTAGCGTGCACGCTGAGATTCCCACTGCGATGCCCGCTGCCAAAGGTGCTCTCTCACCCGAGGAACGTTTCATCCTAAATTCCTCTTAACACAGTGGGAGATTGATTAAATTTCGTCCAGTAGTTGTAAAGGGTGAGACTGCGAGCAGATGTTCCAGCGCAGGCCTGTGTTTACAGGGAAACCGCTTTCAGAACTGAAGGTTAATTATGGCGTTCAGCCTTCATCTGTGACCAAAGTTCTCGTCCATTCTGTTTCTCCTACAGCCTCAACGTCGAGACAAAGACAAAACCACGTCAGAACATGATTACTGATGGAGACATCACTGAGGTGTTTCACACACAAAGTCCACTTCTACTGAGAGCTGGTGTTGTTATAAAGCTACCGATTGTATGGAAAAGGAGATCAAACATCATAAAGTTAGTTCATATTTGTTTTGTGTGAATTACGCTGTATACTGTGTGCGGAATCGTTGAGCAAGTAAGAATTCCGACCTTATTAATTCTTGCAGGCATATTTAACTACAAACTATAAAAACGTGAATGCTTACAGGATTGAAGTGCTCTCAGGTGTATTTATGTAATGAGGGAGTGTGTGGCCTAATGTTATTAAAATCCTATATCCATGTGTATCCATTATTAGGCAGCATCTTTACCCCAGGCACAATGATCTGAAAAAGAGATTTAACCCACAGTGGAAGCATATAAATTGTAAAATGAGTTTGAAACGGCTGAACCATCGAGGCGTGAGCACCAGACAATCAGACATTTTACTGCACAATGTCAACAGAGTGAACAAAATGTGGGGAGAAGAAAAGACGCAAATTAACTGCAAAGCACTTGAGAAGAATTAAATGTGAAGCTAGCAGGAACGCGTTATACTCAGAACTGCAACCTACCTGGAGTGTTCAGGTCTCAGAGACATGGTGAAGGGTGAAGGAGGCTGGAACACGAGCACAAGACTCACAAGTTATAAGGAGAACACTGGCCCAAGAAATAAGACATTTTTTTCAAAGCTTTTATGGACAGACTAAATGAGAATGACTCTTGATGGACCAGAAGGATGGACCCGTGGTTGGATCACTGATGGACACACAGCACCATGTCGAGTGGTGGAGGAGGGGTTCTGGTAAGGGCCGCTTTTTATTAACGAGGAGCGAGTTAGAACTTTCTGGTGCAAAAAAAAAAAAAAAAAGAACTCACTAAGATTTCATTTTCACTAACTTTAAATCACACACACACACGCACACGCACGCACGCACACGCTTTATGTGGTGCCCAGTTCATGTGTGTAAATGATGTCTCATGCTCCCAGAGTCGCTCTGTCCCTCTCCTGGAATACGACACGTGACATCAGGGAAGAAGTTGAAACCCTGATGTGATAACCTGGTGATTCAGTACATTCAGGTGGTCAGCTGACTTCATTTTATTGCCCCATAACGTTACTGAGTCTCGACCTGAGTAACTGATCAACCCCAGATCATAACACTGTCTCCAGAGGACGTGTACAGTGGACACTATACATGATGGAGCATCGCTTCATGTCCTTCACTTCTTACACTGACATGCCCATCACTCTGGAATAGGCTCAATCTGGGGTCATCAGGTCACATGACCTTTTTCAACATCACTCCAAAGTCCAGACTTTATGATCCCGAACAAACTGAAGACTTTTATCTGATGAGTCTCAATAACATGTGGTTTTCTTATGGACACACAGCTGTTTAGTCCCGATCCTGCCTCAGGACCACAACCACATTCCCAATAAGGTGTAAATTCATTTTGAGAATCCAGAAGACCCTCTGAGAACAGCATTTATATCCATACTGGACTCCGTAGGTGTAAATCAGTGTGTAGTAGGACCCACTCATAAAGCAGGTCACACTTTAGATTTAGTAATATTCTTCGGATTAATTATAAGAAATGTATTCACAATTCCACTGTCTGAAATTATCTCAGATCACTATCTTGTCTCCATTCAAGTGTGTCACAGTGATAATGTACGCACAGCACCGCGCTACCGTATTAAACGTACATTCACATCAACTACCAAACAGAGTTTTATCAGTAATCTCCCAGAGTTACCAACTTCGATTAGGCCACCGTCTGACCCCACAGAACTCGATCAGGCGACTGAATATTTAGAGTCGACACTTCGTTGTACCTTAGATAATGTAGCTCCAGCTAAAAGAAAAATTATTAGAAATAAGAAACTCGCTCCCTGGTATAACGATCACACGCGCACTTTAAAACAGACTGCTCGGAAATTAGAGCGTAAATGGCGTCAAACTAAATTGTTGGTATTTCAAATAGCATGGAAAGAGAGCATCCTGAACTATAGGAAAGCTCTTAGTGTAGAAAGAATATATATTCACTCTTATAGAAGAAAATAAAAATAATCCTAGATTTTTATTTAATACCGTAGCCAAATTAACCAGTAATAACAGAACCGCTGTTGAGAATAATTAATTCCTCACTCAGCATTGGTTATGTTCCAAAATCTTTTAAATTAGCAGTTATCAAACCAATAATTAAGAAACCTGACCTCGACCCCTGTCAGCTGTCCAATTACAGGCCAATATCAAACCTCCCCTTTATCTCTAAGATTCTGGAAAAGATAGTAGCGGAGCAGCTATGCTCATATCTACATAGAAATGGCATACATGAACTGTATCAGTCAGGATTTAGGCCTCATCACAGCACAGAAACAGCACTCGTTAAAGTAGTAAATGACCTCATATTGGCCTCTGATCAGGGTTGTGTAACTATGCTTGTATTACTCGACCTCAGTGCAGCTTTTGACACTATTGATCATGCTATTCTTCTTCACAGATTAGAAAATGTAGTAGGAATTAAGGGTACAGCCCTCTCCTGGCTCAGATCCTATTTGACCGATCGTTATCAGTATGTAGACTTAAATGGTGATTATTCTGCATGTTCTCTAGTGGAGTTTGGCGTTCCGCAGGGTTCAGTTTTAGGCCCACTGCTTTTTTCCCTTTACATGCTTCCTCTGGGCAACATAATCCGTAAGCATGGTATTAGTTTTCATTGTTATGCTGACGACACACAGCTATACGTCTCAACAAAACCTGATGAGAAAAACCATCTTACTAAAGTTGAGCAATGTGTGCAGGACATAAGAAATTGGATGCTAATTAACTTCCTTCTGCTTAATCCGGATAAGACAGAAGTTCTAGTCATAGGACCGCATACAGCTAGAAGTAAAATCTTAGATCACACCGTAACTTTAGACGCCTTTCTGTTCCATCAAGTGCAACAGTAAAAGACCTCGGTGTGATTATCGATTCCAGCCTTTCATTTGAAGCTCATGTAGATAATATCACCAGGATAGCATTTTTTCACCTCAGAAATATCGCCAAAATAAGAAATATATTGTCGGTAAACGATGCAGAAAAACTAGTTCATGCTTTTATCACTTCTAGGTTGGACTATTGTAATGCCTTACTGTCTGGTTGTTCAGTTAGGTGCATAAACAAGCTTCAGCTAGTCCAAAATGCAGCAGCGAGAGTCCTCACTAGAACCAGAAGATATGAGCACATCACCCCTATCCTATCTTCACTACATTGGCTCCCTGTGAAATTTCGTATTGATTTTAAAATACTACTCTTGACATATAAAGCATTAAATGGTCTCGTGCCGCAGTATCTGAGCGAACTGCTAGTGTCTTACGATCCGCCACGCCTACTTCGGTCAAAGGATGCAGGCTGCTTATCAGTACCGCGTATTATGAAAACTACAGCTGGGGGCAGAGCTTTTTCTTACAAAGCCCCAAAATTATGGAATAGTCTTCCAAATAGTGTTCGGGACTCAGACACAGTCTCAGTGTTTAAGTCTAGGCTCAAAACCTATTTATTTAGCCAAGCATTTTTCATAAATAGATTTGCCATAAGGTAAAGGAGCAGATCTGGGGGACTCATGGACGTAGAGTATTATGGTGAACTGGTATGTTTAGATGCTGTCTTCCTCACTCTCATTTGATCACTCAGGTTTGTTGACGGTGAGGTGATTGTTTGCTTTACATCTCAGTTCCCCCTCATGTTTGTGTTTCCTTCTGGCTCCTCCCTTTTAGTTATGATGTCATAGTTAGTCCTGCCGGAGTCCCTGCTTGCACTCTACAGTAAATATACATTCACATTAGACATTGTGACTGTGACCATACCTAATTGCCATCTCTCCTCTTCTTCTCTTTCTCCCCCTCTTTCTCTTTCCTCTCTCCTCCTGTCTCCCCCTTTCACTCTTTCTCTCTCTCTCTCTGTCGAGCTACACATGTGGTTCCTGAGCTGCCAGTGATCCAGACTCCCTCTGCCCTCCGGACCTGTCTGATCCATCCTGGTGCCCGGTTTCTGGTTGGAGGTCTCATCGCATGGATGCCCCGTGTGTCTCTTTAGGATGCGTCTGGTGTCTGGGGATGATTCTCTATACTTAGAAGATGGTTCTGGCCTCGACTGGTGTGGTCAGCTGTTTCTCTGAGGACTTGACAATTCGATAGTTCAGGACTGGAACTTTCTACAAGTCTATCTGAGTCTCGAATAACTACTGGACTCCATTTTACATCAAGTATTATAACATCAATTAACATCAACTATTATAGCTGAACCTAACACTTAACACTGTATAAATGCAGATCATTTCCTGCTATCTGTTTCACCCAGATGAGGATGGGTTCCCTGTCGAGTCTGGTTCCTCTCAAGGTTTCTTCCTATTACCATCTCAGGGAGTTTTTCCTTGCCACTGTCGCCCTCGGGCTTGCTCACCAGGGACTATCTGAACATTTTGATTCATACACATTCACATTCCATACAAACTTAAATAATTCTTTTGATTGTGTAAAGCTGTTTTGAGACAATGTCAATTGTTAAAAGCGCTATACAAATAAAACTGAATTGAATTCAATTGAAGTTGTTTCATTTTAACATTAGTTTATTTACTAAAAGGCAGTAGAAGTTTTATTCCTTCTTCTTTCTAAAAAACCCAATGCTCCAATTCTGGTCCTTCAGTCTGTATTACTATAACGAACAAACAATACTTAACTATTAAATATATAAAATGGAATAGAATTATAAATAGTTCTGGGTTTTTGTAAAGCTCGATCCGCGCACACACAGCAGCAGGAGACGAAGGTCCGTCTTCACCAGAGAAAAGCCTGAATGTAGAGCAGAGCTAACAAATCTGACCCAGACGTGCATCTATATAATTAGAGGCAGCTTTTGGAGAGAAGCTCATCATTTAAACATTACTTTTGAGCTCGGCGTGAATTTCAATCGGTTCCAGGCGGCTCTGAATAACTCGGTGCGTTGAAACAAACCTCATAAAAGCAGCAATTACGTCTGGCTTCGGTTCTCGACGCTGAAGTCAATTAACAACATGAATTCATTTAGACAGGAGCGCTGAGCCTTTTATGCTACATTCATTAGCATAGCGTTGGCTCTTGGCAGACTCACCTCCCAGGATATGACGAGCTCGTGCCGGCGTCCGTTTCCTCCGCTCACGTTCACTGGAGCGACCGACGGAACTGCGGAACAAGAGCGAGAGAAAAGCGTGAATCTGCAGCAGGACTCGACAAATCCTTCGGTTCAGATCAGAGTGAGTGCCAAAACTTTCACTCTGCATGAAGGTAATGTAAATTTACTTTACAAAGAACGACCGCCTCTCACGTGATCGACACGTGACACAAATCTGAATCTCTAATCTGCAGTTTGTGTGTTAAGCTAATGTTCTTCCTCACACACACACACACACACACACACACAGACACACACAGACACACACAGACACACACAGACACACACAGACACACACACACAGGAACGCTAAACAGAAAGCAGTCGCGCGGATCAGAAGACGTGATCGAGGCTTTACTGCAATCTGAGCTACTCGTGTGGATCGGACTCGCTGGAGCTCCGCTAAATGTCACCTGTTCTCCGGGTGTGAACCTGATACACAGCGAGTGGAGCAGGCTGAAGTGTGTGTGTGTGTGTGTGTGTGTGTGTGTGTGTGTGTTCCATCCTCACTGGGGTTAAACACTCAGTTTTCTCCATAAATCTATTACGCTGATGAGTTTTTGCCTGCAGGTCTGAACACCTAAAGCCTGTTAAATTCAGGTCTCACTCTGACAAACACCTTCATAATCGCAGACTTTTAACAGACTGAAGAATAAACCATCTTCTCATCATCGTACAGCAAGAGACTAAAACTAATGTACATCCACAGAACACACATGCGAGGGAGTCATCAGTATCAGTGGAACAGACAGAGACTTCCACGTTCAGGGTGTGTGACAGTCGCGCGCTAGCGTGATCCGTGCTGAAGACAAACCAACAGTGGTGAGACTCCGATAACATGCTGAAGTAGATACAGACGTCATCTGTTCATGAGCGACGCGAGTTTGTGCGAGTCTCGACTTTTTCTTTACGTGATTTCGGCTCGAGCGAAGAGCCATGCTAAAATGTTTAGTTTCTAATTACACACACACACACACACACACACACACACACACACACACACACACACACTGAGACCCAGATGAAATACATTAACTGAGTGAGAACGCCGGCGCGGGACAGGATCGGCCTCTCGCCACACGCTAGATTTAACGCTAACGTTCCATGTTACAATAAAACGGACACATTACTGTATCTCTCCCTTCACACGTTTCTATTTCTGATGATTTATTTAAGTGAGGAACGACATTACGGAGATCAAACTGTCTCGTTCAGACCGATGTCACTGGAACACTTTAATAGAAATTTCAGTTGCATATTTAAACATCAGCTCATGAGTTCAAATCCCCTGAGCGTGAGCAGTGACGTGACACACACCTGCTTCTTTGGTCCGGACCGGCCTGGACGGTGCACTAGGGTCCCCTGTACCGATGGAGTTGGTGGCCACGACCCGGAACTCATATTCCACCCATGGGTTGAGCTCCACTGCCATGGCGGACTCCATGTCTCCGGTCACCGGGTCTGGATCTGTGAAGAACACGACGCCTTCAGAAATCTTACAGCTTTTAGAACCACCTGTGATCCTCTGACCGACCGAACGGCCTCCATCAGCACCGACACCTCACACTGATCACAACTAAACCCAGACGTCTGATCACACACTCCATCCAATCTTTCTATCTGCCCTCGTCCTCTTCTGCCTTCTTTATTCTTCCTTCATCACTTCATCACTCCGCTGTGCCGCTAAACTCTCTCACCTCAAACATGCTGATTATTATTTTTATCTCTGGCATTTTATAATCATCTTGTTTCAGCAAAGTCTATCCGAGTGCTTTCCTACTAATCATGGTTGAAATTTAAAAGCCGAGGTTTTGCATCTGGATCTTGTGTATTGGAGACCTGGCTTTACTGCCGCTGTTCATCTCTCACGTCTCCTTTATGGTGTTGTTGGTGCAGCGGCGGTACGCGAGGCCGAGTTCCTGCTTTCAGATTAATAAAGGAGACGCAGCTCTTATCTCTGCTGACGAATGGAAACATTTCTTAATTTTTTTTATAAAAACAAGACTAACAATACCGCTCCACCCTGTTCTCTACTAACACGTCTCCTTATCAGTGTCAACACACACACACCCGCGCACACACACACACACACACACTTCAGTTGTGTCTCTGCCGAGTTTGTGATATCTTTTGTCACAGCTGTTTCTGTTCCAATCTTAGAACACACTGCTAAATCAGATTCCTCCTCTCTCCTGTCACGTTCGTGTCAGTGCCACATCTCACACCCTGTAGGTTATATAACCAGAAGGTCAGAGTTTCTCTTATCTCAGTTTCTTCCAAATTCTGGACTCGATGTTTCCATAATAAATAACGATCCTGGCCAGAACCACCGGATTCAGTGACGCTGCTGCTGTCGGGTCTGCGCTCTCGAATGAGAAACATCCTTCTGATCTTAGAAACCGTCAGTCATCACCACGCTCCTGTTCCTCCTGACGCCAGTGTCGGGTTTCACACCGAACGGAAAATCACAACATGCTTCTTTCCGCTTTGTCACTTGGCATTACAGCTGCTGCTCTTTTCCTCTGCAACGGACAGACACCTGTCAAAATCGTCCTGTCCCCTGTCTCACACCTCCTCCGTATCAAGAGTTACCCCGAGAACCACATGCTGCAGAATCTGGGATCATCACTACATGGTGTTGTTTGGTTGCAATTCTACAGATCTTCTCATAAACCATCAGAAACATCCCAAACAGCTGCTCCAGCCTCGTTAGTCCCAGGTACCGCTGCTCCATCCTTGCTGCTCCACCACTGCACTAAGAAACCAAGAACCCATGTTCTGATCATACAGTGGTGTGAAAAACTATTTGCCCCCTTCCTGATTTCTTATTCTTTTGCATGTTTGTCACACTTAAATGTTTCTGCTCATCAAAAACCGTTAACTATTAGTCAAAGATAACATAATTGAACACAAAATGCAGTTCTTAAATGAAGGTTTACGTTATTAAGGGAGAAAAAACTCCAAATCTACATGGCCCTCTGTGAAAAAGTGATTGCCCCCCTTGTTAAAAAATAACTTAACTGTGGTTTATCACACCTGAGTTAAATTTCTGTAGTCACCCCCAGGCCTGATTACTGCCACACCTGTTTCAATCAAGAAATCACTTAAATAGGAGCTACCTGACACAGAGAAGTAGACCAAAAGCACCTCAAAAGCTAGACATCATGCCAAGATCCAAAGAAATTCAGGAACAAATGAGAACAAAAGTAATTGAGATCTATCACTCTGGTAAAGGTTATAAAGCCATTTCTAAAGCTTTGGGACTCCAGCGAACCACAGTGAGAGCCATTATCCACAAATGGCAAAAACATGGAACAGTGGTGAACCTTCCCAGGAGTGGCCGGCCGACCAAAATTACCCCAAGAGCGCAGAGACGACTCATCCGAGAGGCCACAAAAGACCCCAGGACAACATCTAAAGAACTGCAGGCCTCACTTGCCTCAATTAAGGTCAGTGTTCACGACTCCACCATAAGAAAGAGACTGGGCAAAAACGGCCTGAATGGCAGATTTCCAAGGCGCAAACCACTTTTAAGCAAAATGAACATCAAGGCTCGTCTCAATTTTGCTAAAAAACATCTCAATGATTGCCAAGACTTTTGGGAAAATACCTTGTGGACCGACGAGACAAAAGTTGAACTTTTTGGAAGGTGCGTGTCCCGTTACATCTGGCGTAAAAGTATCACAGCATTTCAGAAAAAGAACATCATACCAACAGTAAAATATGGTGGTGGTAGTGTGATGGTCTGGGGTTGTTTTGCTGCTTCAGGACCTGGAAGGCTTGCTGTGATAGATGGAACCATGAATTCTACTGTCTACCAAAAAATCCTGAAGGAGAATGTCCGGCCATCTGTTCGTCAACTCAAGCTGAAGCGATCTTGGGTGCTGCAGCAGGACAATGACCCAAAACACACCAGCAAATCCACCTCTGAATGGCTGAAGAAAAACAAAATGAAGACTTGAGTGGCCTAGTCAAAGTCCTGACCTGAATCCTATTGAGATGTTGTGGCATGACCTTAAAAAGGTGCTTCATGCTAAAAAAACCCTCAAATAAAGCTGAATTACAACAATTCTGCAAAGATGAGTGGGCCAAAATTCCTCCAGAGCGCTGTAAAAGACTCGTTGCAAGTTATCGCAAACGCTTGATTGCAGTTATTGCTGCTAAGGGTGGCCCAACCAGTTATTAGGTTCAGGGGGCAATTACTTTTTCACACAGGGCCATGTAGGTTTGGATTTTTTTTTCTCCCTAAATAATAAAACCCCTCATTTAAAAACTGCATTTTGTGTTTACTTGTGTTATCTTTGACTAATAGTTAAATGTGTTTGATGATCAGAAACATTTTGTGTGACAAACATGCAAAAGAATAAGAAATCAGGAGGGGGGCAAATAGTTTTTCACACCACTGTAATCCCAAACTCTCACCAGTCTGAGAACAAGCAAACTCAGTTTGGAGCTTTTAAGCACCAACACACTCCCACACATCATCTTTCCACCACAGGGTTTGGCCCCACCCTCTCCGCGCATTACAGAGCGAACACCTCTAGTCATTCCCTCCAGTAATGGTCCACTCTTCTTCTCTCCATGGCCTTTATGTCATCAGGATTATAAGCTGTGAAAAATAATTCTGCACAAATGAGAAGCTAAGCCATCATGAGAACATTATAAACCTGAAAGGACGGAGTGAGAACATTCCTCTAAATAGACTTTTTCCATCACTACTGCTCGTCCAATTACCACTCGGACACATTCACACCTCTGCACCACTTCCTGCCTCTCCTACACCTGTGCTTCATCCAGGCTCTGCAGGCTTTCATCAGCTAATGCACTTTAAAGTGAGACTCGGCTCCTCTCGAACCCGAGCCGATGCTTGCAGGAAAGAGAGAACAGCCTCTTTCCCTCCTCTCACTAATTTCTCACTCAGCGCTCACGATTCACTCGGCCCATCTCCAAAAACACACACACACACACACACACGCACACACACGCACACACACGCACACACACACACACACACACAAACACACACACACACAAACACACACACAAACACACACACAAACACACACACAAACACACACACTCCAGCAGTTCTCCTTATCTGGTAGCTGTGATTTGAACAGATTAAATAAGTGGGAAAAAGGTCCTTATGAAGCTACTTTAACGTTGGCTGGAGAATTACGAGAGGTTTTAGCGCTCGGTGTCTGAAATGAAGCGATTTAACTCCTCGCTGGAGAGTAAAAACACGTCACAGGTCTCTATTATGTCCCACATTACTCCAAAAATAAGAGGATTGTTATACTTTCAGAGGAGCAAGAAGGTTAATTTCGTAATAACGCAGGAGTTAATTTGGCATGAGATTTAAGCCAATGACATTTATTCCAAGCACAGCAGACAGACATTTAATAGAAGGCCAATGAGGGAACAGGAGAGACGCTGACACAGGATCAGACGCTGATGTTCACAGACTGAGCGGTGAATAATTAGAGAAGGTTGGAGCTCGTTAGGATCACGAGGAGAGAGAGTCAGATCTCACCGGAGTTACACACACGTCACTTCTCCAAATGCTCTGCTCACAGTTTCACATGCACAGCTATACACACACACACGTCTCCACACTGATTACCAGTCTTGACGGTCTGCCAGCCGAGGGAGAACGGGCTACGGGCCTGCAGGTTGTAGGTGCTGATGGGGCTGTGATTGTCCACACCGTGACTCCAGGACAGCGTGGCTGTTGTATCTGTGATCTCCTCCACAATCACCACTCCAGGAGGTCCTGGTGGACCTTCTCACACACACACACACACACACACACACACACACACACACACACACACACACACACGTTGATTAGTAAATGAAGGCATATAATCAGTGAGCTGGTGAAGGTGTCCGGGGTGTTTAGAGCTGCTGTAAGGTAAGTGTTATCAGCATGACTATATCTGTGGTCTAAGAGGAAAAGAATAACATGCATGGTGTGCTGTTCCGGGAAAATAATCAGCTTCGGTGAGGTAACAGTGTCTCTCATATCTCTTAAACTCCATGATTATTTTAAAGCCATTTAAACAGGTTGCCTCATCCCGCTTTATCCCTCACACATGATCTGAATTATTAATCTGTTAGAGTTTAACAATGTTAATAAGGGCTATCTGTGCATATGTGACACACACACACACACACACACAGTATAAGTATAAGAAGCAGTGGACATGTGGATGGATTTCATTTCCCAGCTGAGCAAACAGAGGCCGATGTTCTCGGAGCCGACAGCAGGTTCAGAACAGAAACTCTCAGCAAAAACTCGTTAAATAAAAAAATAGATAAAGGCCTTGTTTTTGTTGTTATTGCCCCCCTCACCCCCCCGTCTCTAACAGCTGGGTTCTCCGTGATTACATCCAGCTCTTCACTCTGTGTAAAGTCTCTGAGCAGATGTTTACCTCCGACTCTGTAATCTGTAAACATCACAACATACAAACAACCAAAAACCTTCAGCGTCTCGTGAGGAACAACAGCGTGACTAAGAGTCTGACATCACCGGCGCGAGCGGTTACTCCGAGCGCGCGCGTTAAAGCGGGGAGCTGAAGGTGCATTTGCATGCGCGCGCATTAATATTCCACACACCGCGGCACCGCGCGCGAGCGAGCGAGCAGGAGCTTTTAAACATAAAAACTGTGAAACGGCGCTTCACCGTCTGAGGCTTCAGGAATCAACTGCTCACACACACACACACACACACACACACACACACACACACACACACACACATCTGGAGCTTGACATAATTATAGCCCTGTATTTAATTTTCAAACCCTGCAGGAGAAACCGTTACCACCTGCACTTCTCTTGTAAAAGTGTTAAAAAGTAAAATAAATGTTTGCACATAAGACAAAACCATAAGGAACACACGCTGACAGAACACTGAGATGAGCACTAAGTGGAACACTGAGATGAGCACTAAGTGGAACACTGAGATGAGCACTAAGTGGAACACTGAGATGAGCACTAAGTGGAACACTGAGATGAGCACTAAGTGGAACACTGAGATGAGCACTAAGTGGAACACTGAGATGAGCACTAAGTGGAACACTGAGATGAGCACTAAGTGGAACACTGAGATGAGCACTAAGTGGAACACTGAGATGAGCACTAAGTGGAACACTGAGATGAGCACTAAGTGGAACACTGAGATGAGCACTAAGTGGAACACTGAGATGAGCACTAAGTGGAACACTGAGATGAGCACTAAGTGGAACACTGAGATGAGCACTAAGTGGAACACTGAGATGAGCACTAAGTGGAACACTGAGATGAGCACTAAGTGGAACACTGAGATGAGCACTAAGTGGAACACTGAGATGAGCACTAAGTGGAACACTGAGATGAGCACTAAGTGGAACACTGAGATGAGCACTAAGTGGAACACTGAGATGAGCACTAAGTGGAACACTGAGATGAGCACTAAGTGGAACACTGAGATGAGCACTAAGTGGAACACTGAGATGAGCACTAAGTGGAACACTGAGATGAGCACTAAGTGGAACACTGAGATGAGCACTAAGTGGAACACTGAGATGAGCACTAAGTGGAACACTGAGATGAGCACTAAGTGGAACACTGAGATGAGCACTAAGTGGAACACTGAGATGAGCACTAAGTGGAACACTGAGATGAACACTAAGTGGAACACTGAGATGAACACTAAGTGGAACACTGAGATGAACACTAAGTGGAACACTGAGATGAACACTAAGTGGAACACTGAGATGAACACTAAGTGGAACACTGAGATGAGCACTAAGTGGAACACTGAGATGAGCACTAAGTGGAACACTGAGATGAGCACTAAGTGGAACACTGAGATGAACACTAAGTGGAACACTGAGATGAACACTAAGTGGAACACTGAGATGAGCACTAAGTGGAACACTGAGATGAACACTAAGTGGAACACTGAGATGAACACTAAGTGGAACACTGAGATGAGCACTAAGTGGAACACTGAGATGAACACTAAGTGGAACACTGAGATGAACACTAAGTGGAACACTGAGATGAACACTAAGTGGAACACTGAGATGAACACTAAGTGGAACACTGCCCAGATAGCACAGGTACGTCGCGGAGACGTCTGCTAAAGATCGTATCATCTGGTGAACATCGCGTTCGTTTTTATATAGTCGTATTTTTATATAATCGTATTTATTGATCGTCTGTAGATCGCCAGCTTGAGCTGTTAAATGATACATCGTCTTTACGTCTATACGACGTAACTTTATTATCCAAAATGTTCTGGTATGTGGACGGGAAACTGCAGCATCAGCTATGACTTGAATGATTTAAGGGGAAATACGTGAATTTTGTATTTATTTTTTTTTTGCCAGAAACGAGCTTTCATAGGTTTATTCAGAAGAACTACATGAAGAAAAAATATCTGACGTTAATTAAGTGTAATTGGGAAAAGACTGATTTATATTTATTAAATTATTGTAACTGTTTCTTTTAACTTACAGCTTCAGCTATGAGGAATCCAATCCTTCAGTCTCCGTCAGAATCGGATGCTGAAAAATTCATCAAAGATTTCCTTCGCTTGGCCCCAGCGGGGATATAATTTTTTGTTATTTGTTTTGCATGTAAACACTAAAAAATGCTGGGTTGTTTTTTCTACCCAAACGCTGGGTTGCCGCTGTTGGGTCATTTTTCTGGGTTATTTACAGAGAGTTGGGTAGTTTTTGTGTAACCCAGCTGCTGGGTTGAAGTTTGCTTGGCCCCTCCCCCAAAGTTCACTGGTGGATTCAGCGGCTGTCACTCAGCTTCGTGTCTCTTGAGCTCCCACACCGCTGATGACGGTTCATCCTCCTCGGACATTTAAGGGGAAATGGCGTTAAATACAAGGTCTGTATACACATGTTCACTCACCTAATTCACATATGACTGAAAAATTATTACTATATGTAACATTTATTACTGTTACCGTGTTAAGGTTACACACAAACTTTCCGGCTGGTCTGAGGTACTGGATGATAATTTAGCTGAGAATAGCTGCTAGCCATAAACCCCACCTGTGTATGAAAGAAATGGCTAAGATGTCTGAGCTTTTTAGCTTCTCTGTAGAATATTTTGGTGAAGTGATGAATTAACGCTAAACTGTTAACTGTAGCGCTAGCACGACGCAGGCATTTAATTAGGTTGCTAGCGTTAGCAACCACATATCTTTTTAAATAGAAACGAAATACTGAACATAAATGTCACCTGTTGTTTAGCGATGTTTAGTCACGTTATTTTAGTTTAAGCTATTTCTTGTATTATTAATTACACTTAACATACCGACGGTTATATGCGCGTGCTTAATCTAATATCATCTAAAGAGCGGATCAGGGACGTTTTAATTCATTTACGTCTTAAATACGTAGGCTAAGAGTCGTTCTAACATCGGCACGGACGTCTTGGCGACATCTGCCAGATGAAAAAGATATATAAATAGATGTCTCCGCGACGTGTGTGTGCTATCTGGGTGAGTGGGTTTCTGAGACGAACACTGAGGTGAACATTGAGATGAACACTGAGACGAACACTGAGACGAACTCTGAGGTGAACATTGAGATGAACTCTGAGGTGAACACTGAACGCATTTAGATCATGAAACACCCGGCAGGTTATGAGTGATATGATGCACGAGCGCGGTGTGAGGAGCACGGCTCGGTTTTCAAATTAAAATCCTGTCTCTTAGACGAGATAAAGGCGGAACACCACCGAGGTCCACTGCACACGGCGCCGCACACCTGTCTGACTGTGAAAGACACTAATTAGCAAAGTTAATGTAATAAATTAGATACGCATTTGACACAACACAAAGCTGTGATAGACAAGTAATTAGCACTGTGAAGCCACGCTAGGCTGTTTTTAACTCTACATTTTTTAAGAATCAGTGACAATAAAAGCGCAATAATCACTCGCACACTGACACTGATGATGATGATGATGATGATGATGCGTCTCCTACACACTGCGCAGAAGCAGTTAAGCAACGCCAGCTGTTATTGTTTGTTAATGGTTTCTGTGCACGTGCTCCAGGCTCGAGTCTCATGAAGCTTCTCCACGGCGCCTGTTGCTTTCACATGCTAATTGTTTAGCCTTTAGCACATGGAGATAACGAGCCTCACCTCTGACGAGCAGCTCGGCTTCCGCTAGGACCGTGTCGGCGCTCGTGTGAACCCGGCAGCCGTATTTCCCAGCATGCTTCAGGAGGATGTTCCTGATCATCAGGTCCATCGTGGAAGACTGCTGGAGAGAGGGAGAACAGGATGAAGACACGCATACACACAGAGACAAAAGACCTTCCTGACACCTGAGGAATGAGCTGATTAGTAGAAGATTCCCGCTCTGATCACATGATCCCTCTCCACCAACTCTGCGGCGTGGAAATGAAGATGAAACTCTGTGTAATTTAATGTCCAGGGGCAGCTGTTTCGCACCGGGGCTCATTACAACCGCAGCAGATCAATCAGGAGCGCAGGGACGGCTGACCTGATACTAGTGAAGAGAAAAAACACCCCAAGGTCGGGTGAAGGAGCTTCGTTCATCTTCAGTGAGAGCTTCATCATGTTGACTGTGTGTGTGTGCGTGTGTGCGTGTGTGTGGAGTTTGGGTGTGTCCCAGGAACATTGGGAATGTATGAGGTACCGAAACAACCTGGACATCATGCCAGTTCATCACAGAGTGAGCTGGTCCACCTACTCAAAGGATTCTGGGAGGAAACTGGAGAACTTGAGGAAACCCACAGCCACCACCAACACCACTAACACCACCACCACCAACAACAACAACGCCACTAACACCACCATCACCCACACCGGAATGAGGCCCTGGTGGATGTTTATTGCGTCTTATTTATATTTATTTTATCTCGGACTAGGGCTGCTATGGCAAATCTGTTCATTTAACTACTGTAGTTTAGATTTTCTGAATATATCCTCGATATGATTCTTATAATGTTTGTATTTAAACATATAAAGACCATTGTAGAGGACATCATTACAGCTCTCAGAGCTTCAGCAGGATTATGATGATTTGGTGCAGATCACCGAATGCTCTCGTTACTGAGTGTACGTCACAGATCCCAAGGCAGCTCCAGATTCACGGAAGCTCAAATAAAAATGGTATAAAACTTTACATTCAGCACCTCTTGGAGAAATTAAAAATTAAAGTCACAGTTCAATACGTAGTGACCAGCCAAGAGTGGCTCGTTTGCTCTCTGTGCTGTTCATCATCATAATGTGATTTCTGCCACAATGCAATTTCCAAAAGTGTCCCTCTGACCATTTTTTTTTACAACCCAGAACCCAATCAGCAATGTGTCTGCTGCTCCATGGCTGAGAAATGATAAGTGCTGGTATTAACACCTGGATCGGGGCTGAACACCGCCTCTAATCGGATAAATAAAGGATTCGAGTCGGTTTGTGCTGGACTGCATCAGTCCTGCCTGACACTGATGAGGGATAAACACCAGTTAGGAAGTTGGAGATTTGTAACGTGATTGGAGACGTGATGAGGCTCGGGAGCGCCGGTGTGACCCGCGTTAGCCAGGCTCCACTCATGACATAAAACTGTGCTCCAGACAAAACAAGTAAATAATATAAAGTTACACCAGGAGTGTTCGAGTAAACATCATGAAAGTTTGGCGAGGTAAAGTTCTCCACAGATAAATGCAGTGACTTTTTTAGTGATAATCATTAGTGATTAGTGTACTGTGATTAATACGTGTGTAGTGTGTATGTGGGGCATAGTGGTTAGCACTGTCGCCTCGCTCCTCCAGGGTCAGAGTTCAATTTTCACCTCAGGGTCTGCGTGAGTTTGTGTGTTCTCCCATGTTCTTGCATGCTCGCTTGGTGGGTTTCTTCCGGGTTCTCTGGTTTCCTCCCACAGTCCAGAGACATGCAGATTAGGCTAATTGCTGTTCCCAAATCGCCCTCAGTGTGTGTGGAGCTGTGGTCCTTCATGCCGGCACGAACGACACCAGGCTGAGGCAGACGAAGATCCTAAAGAAGGACTTCAGGAGCCTGGTCGAGAAGGTCCGCAGCACATCACCCACGACAAGGATCATCGTATCTGGACCGCTTCCCACATTTCAGCGAGGAATCGAGAAGTTCAGTAGATTATTTGCCTTTAATGAATGGTTACAATCTTGGTGTCGACAACAGAAATTACGCTTTGTTGATAACTGGAATGTTTTCTGGGAGCGTCCTAGGCTCTATCACACCGATGGCCTACACCCTAGCAGAGCTGGAGCAGCGGTCCTCTCTGACAACATCTCCAGAACACTACGAACCATCTGACTGGCGGTAAGTCATACTGTAGATTCCAAACATATTAGACACATCACAACTCACCGTAGTGATAGACGCACACACATAGCTTGTCCTATAGAAGCTGTGTCTGTTCCCCGAATACTGAGAAAAAAGAATAAATTTGTTAAATTTGCCCGAAACAATCTGATAACCATAAAACCAGAAAAAGGCAAAATAAGTAGTCAAAATCCACCTCTAAAGTTTGGACTACTCAACATTAGATCCCTTGCGCCTAAAGCACTTATTGTTAATGAAATTATCTCAGATTATTGCCTTGACGCACTCTGTCTCACTGAAACCTGGCTTAAACCAAATGAATATTTTGGTCTGAATGAGTCTACTCCGTCAGGATATTTCTATAAGCACGAGCCCCGTCTAATTGGTCGCGGTGGTGGTGTCGCCACTATCTACAATGATGTACTCACTGTTACCCAGAAAATAAGGCCCAGGTTTAATTCATTTGAAGTGCTTATCATTAATGTTGCACTAAATGAAATACGTAATAAACCCTTGCTATATTTTACCTTGGCCACCGTGTACAGACCCCCGGGGCCATATGGCGATTTTCTTAAAGAATTTGGACATCTGCTATCAGACCTATTGGTTAACTCTGACAAAGTGTTGATAGTAGGAGACTTTAACATTCATGTAGATGATGCTAACGATGCTTTAGCACTCACATTTATGGATTTACTAAATTCCTTTGGGGTTAAACAAAATATAATTGGAGCAACTCACCGCTTTAATCATACGCTAGATTTAATTATATCCCATGGTATAGATGTCTCTAATATAGAGATCATACCTCAAAGTGATGATATCACAGATCATCACCTCCTGACATATACTCTACCCGTAGAACAGATTAGCTGTGTCTCCCCACGCTATCAATCTGTTAGAAATATGAATCCCACTACTAAAGACAGATTCACAAGTAATCTGCCGGATCTGTCCCAATTTCTTATTAGACGCCTAAATGCAGATGATCTAGATGAAGTGACTAGCAGCATGGGCACTATTTTTACCAGTACATTAGACACTGTTGCTCCCATCAGATTAAAAAAAGTCAGAGATAAAACATTGGCACCGTGGTACAACAGTCATACTCGCGCCCTAAAGAGAGCAACCCGTAACCTCGAGCGAAAATGGAGGAAAACTAAATTAGAAGTTTTTTGAATTGCGTATAAAGACAGTATGTGCAGCTATAGACAGGCTCTAAAAACTGCTAGGACCGAGCATCTTAGCCAACTGATAGCAAGAAACCAAAACAATCCCAGGTTCTTATTTAGTACAGTGGCTCGCCTAACAAAACCTAAGATGCCCGCAGAGAGTATCCCATCACAGTTTAGAAGTGAAGACTTTATGGACTTCTTTAATGAAAAAATCAATAATATCAGGAAGAAAATAATGGAGGTTCAACCTCTAATAGTATCTCACGATCCAGTTCAGCCTATAGCTTCACATTTAGATTTTCAGTGCTTTACAGGTATAGGACAGGAAGAGCTGTATAAACTCATCACCTCGGCTAAATCAACAACAAACCAGATTTTTAAAAGAAGTGATGCTTACAGTTGGAGAGCCACTCCTAAACATTATTAATTCTTCATTACATCTAGGTCACGTCCCTAAACCTTTCAAGTTAGCAGTTATTAAGCCGCTTCTTAAAAAATCAAATTTGGACGCGAATGAAATAACAAATTACAGACCGATTTCAAACATTCCGTTCATATCAAAAATACTAGAAAAAGTAGTATCAGCTCAAATTTGCACATTCTTGCAGGATAACAACATCCTTGAAGAATTTCAGTCAGGTTTCAGGCCCCATCATAGCACAGCAACTGCACTAGTTAAGATTACAAACGACTTGTTTTTAGCTTCAGACCAAGGCTGCATCCCATTGCTAGTCCTGCTCGATCTTAGTGCTGCATTCGACACTATAGATCATAATATTCTCATAGATCGCTTACAAAATTATATAGGTATTCAGGGACAGGCATTAAAATGGTTTAGATCTTACCTGTCTGATCGCTACCATTTTGTAGATCTAAATGGAGAACCATCTGGTGTAATGCCAGTGAAATATGGGGTCCCACAAGGGTCAGATTTAGGACCTCTGTTGTTCTCAATATACATGCTTCCCTTGGGTAACATCATTAGAAGACATGGGATTAGTTTCCATTGTTATGCTGATGATACCCAATTATATATCTCAACTAAACCAGACGAAATACCTAAGTTGTCTAGATTAACTGAGTGTGTCCAGGACATTAAAGATTGGATGACCAATAACTTTCTTTTATTAAATTCAGATAAGACAGAGATATTACTTATTGGCCCAAAAACCAGCACACAACAGCTTTCACAATTCAGCCTGCGTTTAGAAGGATGTACTATTACTACCAGCTCAGCTGTAAAAGATCTGGGCGTAATATTAGACAGTAACTTGTCTTTTGAAAATCACATTTCAAATATCACAAAAACAGCCTTTTTCCATCTTCGAAATATTGCTAAACTTAGGAACATCTTATCCGTATCTGATGCAGAAAAACTAGTTCATGCATTCATGACCTCCAGACTGGACTATTGTAATGCATTACTAGGTGGTTGTCCTGCTTCCTCAATAAACAAGCTGCCAGGGTTCTCACTAGATCCAGAAAATATGATCATATAACCCCAATATTATCATCCCTGCACTGGCTACCTGTTCAGTTTAGAATGAATTACAAAATAGTATTACTTACATACAAGGCCTTAAATGGTTTAGCTCCCACATACCTAACCAGTCTTCTGATGCGCTACAATCCACCACGCGCCTTAAGATCACAAAACTCCGGACTTCTGGTAGTTCCCAGAATTTCAAAATCTACAAAAGGGGGCGGGGCTTTTTCATATTTAGCTCCAAAGCTTTGGAATAGCCTTCCAGACAGTGTTCAGGGAGCAGACACGGTTTCTCAGTTCAAAAGTAGACTCAAGACGCATCTTTTTAATCTGGCATACACATAACTCATCCCAGTACTCATACTCCAGTACACCTATACCGAATGGCAACTACGCTAATTCTCCCCATCTGTTCTGTATTTCTCTACCCATCCCGAGGCATCGGGAGATTTTGCCAGCTTCAGTAGACAAAGGCCGACCCTGCGAGGTTCCTGAGGCATCCAGAGAAGGACCAGCTCCAGCTGGATTCAGCTTTATGATGGTTGGAGCTACACATGCTGCTCCTGTGCTTCCAGTGATCCAGACCTCATCTGCCCTCTGCACCTACTGACTCATCCCTATGCTGAACTGGTCTTCATGTCAATTTAAATAATTTCTGTTTGAATAAATTCATATTGAATTTTCACCTGCACAACACACAAGATGTTATATCATTTCTATCTGTTATCGCCCAAATGAGGATGGGTTCCCTGTTGAGTCTGGTTCCTCTCAAGGTTTCTTCCTAATGCCATCTCAGGGAGTTTTTCCTTGCCACCGTCGCCGTCACCCTTGGCTGCTCATCAGAGAAATTTCATTCATTCGTCTCCTTATTATTATCTGCACATTTTTCTCACACATCCACACTTCCAATTATTTTCTTTTCTATAATTATTATTATTATTATTATTATTATTTGTTTTTATTTATTTATTTTCTATTATTATTATTATTATTTATTTATTTATTTTTTGTAAAATTTCTTTAATTTTTGTGAAGCTGCTTTGAGACAATGACCATTGTTAAAAGCGCTATATAAATGAAATTGAATTGAATTGAATTGAATTGTTCCTATGTGTGTGTGTTTCTATGTGTGTGTGTGTGTGTGTGTGTGTGCCCTGCGATAGATTGGCAACCTGTTCAGGATGTACTCATGCACTAAGTCCTCTGAGATAGGCTCCACCCCCGCAACCCAGCTGAAACACGGGGAGACTTGGTAAAGAATCATTAAAGTTCTCCTGGTCAGCGTTACGGCAGCTAATCACAGGAACACCCGGCATCAGGTGGGAACACACCCTGACTGGGGAACCAGTTTGTGTTTTGTGAAACCACAGAACCTGCAGCACCCCCGAGCCCCTGGAGGACCGTGTGTGAGCCTGGAGACCCTGTGAGAAGACAAGGCTACTTCAGCACCACTGCGTCTGTGTACATTAGTGTACAGAGCGAGTGGACATTAGATGTCCACCTCCGCACCAGAAAAACCCAGACGAGCAAAATGCCACCCGAGAATAAAAAACACCATCACAAGACATTTCTCCTGATGAGACTCTGAACTTTGAGAGGAGCACGAGGTCCATCAGGCCGAACCGTGAGCTCGCTGTCACCTGCGTGTGACTCGCGGTAATATGATGGACAGCTGGTCTTTAATCTGGCGTGACACTCGGGCCAGGCTGACCTTTTAAACCATCGATTCCCACTCGAGCTGGAGCAGGATCTGGTGTTACACGCTAACAAGAAAGCAAGGATGAGAAATTAAGATGAAACTGGTGACAGTTTATTTTTACTGGATGAAGAAAAACGATCTGTCGCTCATAAATTAGACGATTAACACAAACTCTCCACCTGCGGCTGCGTGTTAGACGGATCTGTTGCTCAGTGTTTCTGATATTCTGTAATAAATCTCTGAACATGTCAGGATTAATATTTCCCTCATGGTGTTCTTCTAGAAACCTGGAGCGTAAACCTCACCTGAGCTCCTGGACACACAACGGCCGAGCGATCCCCGTCTCCAGACACGCGTAACACACACTTCACTGCACGTGATATTTGTGTAAAGACACACAGAGAAGGGGTTTATGGGTAATCATCACGGTTACACACACCTCTGTGTGCTGTTTGAACTCGAGGTACAGATTGGTTTGGACGAGACCCAAAACACCGAGACGGGAGTCTGGCAGGAGAGAGGTTTCAGGATCTTCAGGCTGGAATAACACTGCAGCGTCACCGAAGCTGATCACTTCCCCATAACGACATGTTTTATTTCTCCCTGTGCATGGTGGGTTTCCTCAGTGTGCTCCAGTTTCCTTCAATTTCCAGATTGTCTGTAGTGTGTGTGTATATAGGTGATATGTAATACATATAATTTGTTATGGAGACGATGGATGGGTTTTCTGACCAATCAGAATCAGGGAGTAACACACTCTCTCTCTCACACACACACACACACACACACACCTTTTAAATGTAAATCTCTGTCTTATTGAAATGATCTGCTGCTCTCTCTCTCTTATTTCTTACACATATTCAGACATGACAGGAGATGGGAATCTTCTCCAGATCTTTGTCAGATGTTTCACAGCTCCTGTGGAGCAAAAGAGATGTCCTTACTGTCCTGATGAACTCGAAATGGCCGTCGTCTTGGCGGGAGCCCAGCGGCTGGTTGTTGAGCTGCCAGAAGAAGGAGATTTCGAGCGACGGGTCGTGTGAGGCTTTACAGCTGAGGACCACGCTCTCCCCCACCGTCACCTCCACACGCTTCGGGCTCAGATCCACCCTCATGGCCTCTGTAAGGACAAGACTGTCTCGCTGTCATCTCAGAAAACAGACAGAAACGCAGCACAGAGCAGAGTTAATTCATTCACATCCTCTTCGTACATCTGCCTAACAATGGAAGCCGAAAGCGCTTCACGTCGGCGGATCAGTGATTTTCCCCAAACTGGCCTGTTTACATGCTGAGAATTTAATCGTCTCGTAAAGCAGCTGCTCTCGCGCTCGACACTAAATCTGCTGTAAGCTCTTCCTCTGTGGACCATCAGACCTTTCTGCTATGAAGCCTATTGTAAGCAAAGTGCTGAGAAGAGAAATGAGCAAACACAAGATGTGCTTTTTTTTTCACGCTCTGTACAACACTTAGCCGTGTGTATCTTTAACCCAGGAGTCTTTATAGCATCGCTAGGTCTGTGTGTGCATCCCACATCAACACCGCTCCGTTAGTATTCATGAAGAACAATGGCTCTTATTATTCTTACTCTTTCTGGAACAGGAGCATTTGGACCTGAAAGCAGAAATCTAATCTCCTTTGTGTGAGATCTTAACGAGCTTCAGAGAGACGGACCTCAGACGTCCCTGTTTCTCGGTGCGAGAGTGACCGCGCTTGTGATCTGCTTCTCGAACAGGGCAGATGTGCACGATTTCACACACTTCACACTCAATCATCTGCAGTAAATGAGGCTTCCATCAGACGCAGAGGAGCGATGAGGAGTCGCTCACCTTTCACCAGCAGCGAGCTCGTCATCTCGGCCGAGCCGAACTGATTCTCGGCGCGACACGCGTAGCTCCCCTCGTCCACGCGGCTGGCGTTGATGATCTGCAGCGTGTTGTTGTACAGAACCACCATTCTGTTGAAAATCAGAGAAATGTGTTTAAACAGAGGAGAACACTGCAGTGGAGGCTCGGAGGTCTCGGAGAACTTCTCCAGCTCGCTGAATTGATCCTGACGTCTGTAAACCTTCAGAGAGACAGAATGAAGAAATGTTCAGAAGCTAAACAGAACCAGGATGAGAATGTGGTCTAGAGACAAATTCTCCTCTTTTATCAATTTATCTTACAAATTAACTTTACAAATATGTAGCGAGTGAGTGAGGATGAGTTGAGGATGAGGATGAGTTGTGTGTAATTCAAAATCTCCCCGAGAGTCTCCCAGAATGTAGCCAGCGGAGAGCGGACGGATATTTTAGTCTCTCGTGATCCTGAAATGCTGCACTGATGTAGGAGTTCAGCAGCAAGAATAGACAAATTTCTCATTCATCTACCTCCACTAGTTCCTCAGCAGCCTCGAGTGACTCTGACTCAGTGGAACAGCAGCAGCCTGAAACAATATTCAACATGAAGTATTCGAAAATATCTACTGAATATGGATTTACAGGCAAGAGAGTGAAAGACGAGAAAAAAAACTAAATGTCAAGGTTGGACTGTAAGATTATTATTATTATTATTTTACTATTTATTGAATTAACCTGGTGCTCCTGGTGCTCCTGCTGGTGTTCTGTCTTCATCATAAACATTCAGAAACACGGCTCACTGTTTATTCTGCGCTGCTTTCATTTACAAAACTGACTTACAGATAAAACTGTCAATAAAGGGTCATTTTCTATGCTAATGAACAGATCAATGAGGATTAGTGCAGTTTACTTTAAGAGATTTAAAGTTAACAAAGTTTAATATTCTGCAGAAAAAAAAAGTTTATTTATTAACTTTCCCACTGAGAGAGGAACAGACGTCTGGCCGACTATCACACAACGCAGGCATTAACTTCTAATTAGTGACGTCTTTATTAAAATGCTGTAAAATATACACACACACACACACACACACACACACACACACACACACGTTACATTTATGTACTGTATACACAGGACAGTGAAATAGTTCTCAGTGTTTATATTATTTGGCGTGTGAGCTTGACAGATGTTTCTTTGTGATCAGATCTGAAGGCGTACAGCATCACACCAGCTGACCTGAATAACACTGATTATCCACTCTACCCAGTAACCTGGTGACAGGATCAGGGGCCCGAGACTCACCCAAGCCCATCCCGTCTGGTCCGGTCCGATCCCACAGAAACACCAGCGTGGCACAAATCACTGTAAAAACTCAGTGCTGGCTGTGATGGAAAGACACCAGAACATCCATCGCACTACAGCACCCGGGCCCCTGCAGGTAAAGAGCCTGAGGCCCCAGACTCCGCCTCCAAACTCCTCAGATCTCAATACGATCGAGCCCCATGGAACGCACCGGACAAACAAGTCCATTCCACGAATGCTAATGCTAATCACAACTGTGGCAAAGACGTTAACAGAGAGACTATGAAGACCAACGACAGGCCAACTGAACAGCAACTCAACCAGACTCACGGCAAAGAACCAACTGCGGTATATAAACAGCTGACTCGTTAGACTACACAAGGTGCAGGTGAATATAATTAAGACAACATGGCTGTGGTGAAGTGCATGATGGGAACTGAAGTCCAGGACAAGTTTAGCATCAAAGTCAAAAGCAGAAGAACCAAAGACAGATGACGTGAAGCTCATGACGATCATCGGAGCTTTTAACTTCCTCTAATGTTTTTTTTGAGATTCAGCTTAAGTGTAAAAAATAAAATGTGGAAAGTTTTTACGCTGTAAGAATATAAAATGAACATAATAATTTATCAGACGTTAATCTGGGATTCAGTATGGTTTTATTGCGCAGCTTTAAACTAAAGACCTGCTACGTGTAGAGAAGCGCGGAGACGTGAAAGCTCCTGGAAGGTGACCTTCTTTGTTTTCTCTTCTTTTCTTTCATTGAACATCGAGGCGTGAGGATGAATTTTTCACAAAGTAAATGTTTTATTAAAATTCAATCTCAGCCTTATTTCTGCCATATTACATCAGCCTATATAATTCAGTTTATACATTTACAGGCCGCGAGTTTCTCCGTCTCTCCCAGGACGAGGTGACGAGAGACGACAGAAACAGATGAAGGCGTGAAGCAGTTTGTTCGGAAATATTACGAAACGTGAAAGCTGAGAAAAAAGACAAAGCAGACAGAACAAACACTGAGTGGAGACAGAGGTGAACCTACCAGATGTTCACCTAAACGTCTCCAAAGACACAAAATAGACAGCAGCCTTCTTTTATTTAGTCTTTTGTGAAGAATGTAGGAACTCATCATGTGCAAGAAACGAAAGGCAAAAGCGAAGCACAAAAGAGACGAGACAAAACCTGATACAGTTCATTTTGTCCACATTTTAGACGTTTATGGTTTTGGGCGATGGACATTAAGAGCCTCGTCCTTTCACGCTAATGGGATTAATGGTCTCGCGCGGAACACGACAGCACTGAACATTAGTGCACATCCATGTTAATTATAGAGCTTTATTACTCAGTCCAGGTGTAAAGGTGAGATAAACTCACTGCTGCTCGTCTCGCCATCAACATCTACATTTAGTCTCTAAAGTCTGAAACCCGTCTGGAGCTTCTTATTGCTTTCTGAAGGCTTTATTACGATCATTTAGTTTAATAATAGTGAAACTGTCATGGCCGCCCGCGCACGCCGCTATGAACCGCTCAGACTTTTGTGTTGACATGGTTTCATGTTTCTCGGTCCGTTGCTGCTCGTGTTCTGATTAGACTAGGGTTAGGGTTAGGTTTAGCCTAACCCTAGCCTGAGCTCATTCCTCATCTCCAACACAAACAGGGAAATCATTTCTCATTAAAATCATCATCTTCACCCCGATTGGTCAGATGGTGTTGATTAATTTCCTACAGTAGCAGCTCGACAGTCGCGCCGCTGCACATCACAGGGTTACGTAGTTTTTTTTGCACCGCAGCGATTTGCTAATGTTCAGACGGTTTCATGTGGAATCGTGTGTGTGAAGTGAGTTCCAGTTGTCACTGCTGTTACAGCAGCTATAAACACTCGCTACCTCACCGTCCTCACTTTACTCTCTCTCTCATCAGGCAAGTTACAGAGAATTAATCAACACCTTCTGACCAATCAGAGAGCAGCTCTGTGTTAATGTAAAGTTTAAGCATCCTGCTGAAAAACTAAATGCGCCTGCCTGCTGCTGTATGGTGCTCTCCTATGTGCAGGTCAGGGTTGCCAGATCACTATGACAAAATCCCCCTATGTTGTCTGAACCCCACCCACTGCAATAAAACCTGGCAACATCATAATATCAGTACAGAACTCATGTTGTAGCCTGTTTATTTATGTATATTATTTTACTAAAATTAGCCTTTATGTCCAAGATAATAAAAGTATTCAGATTTTTATTATTCTTTCATTCGCTGCTGTCAAAGGAGCAGACAGTACTGACGTTCATAATTCAAACAATAGCATATAAAAAAGTATCCTGTACTCGACTTCAATTTATTGCCCCATAACGTTACTGAGTCTCGACCTGAGTAACTGATCAACCCCAGAGGACGTGTACAGTGGACACTATACATGATGTGCATCGCTTCATGTCCTTCACTTCTTACCCTGACACGCAGCTGTTTAGTCCCAATCCTCAGTTCTTGATTTTTTCCGCCATATGTTGACTGAACAGAAGTTGCTCTGTTTATCTCCTGATTGAGAGATAAATACAATCTGTGAGGATGATGTTTGGAACATCAGTGCAGTGTGAGATGATTTCTGCAGCCGGTCTCTCTGCTGTTTCTCTTTTTGTTTCAGACACAGAAAACTAAATAATGATGAAACCCGCAAACAA
>CM060131.1:22175865-22198365 GCA_030522415.1 Channallabes apus
ACACACACACACACACACACACACACACACACACACACACACACACACCAAGGAACAACACAGACGATGAAACGTCTGCACTGCAGATGGTCTGCTGGTGAAGTCTGAGGAGTCTTATTGGCTTTGTAGGCAGCAGCAGGGTTTTAAATCTAATGCAGCAGGAAGTCTGTGGAGAAAACGCAGCAGTTTCTTGGGAGAATTTAGGAGGAGTAAGGACAAGCCGAGGCGCTGTTTCTGGATTAGCTGTAAGGATTTAAAGGCTGTCAGTGTGCTGGAAAAAAAACAGCCGGCACACGAGCTGCAGAAAAGACGAAGTGCTGAGCAGGAACCTAATTGGTCTCCGTGGAAATAAATAGTCAATAGTCCTCTTCCAGAAGCTGTACAGGAGAAACCTGCGTCTCCAGGCGAGTGTGACGAGCAGCACCAGCGTCACCACCAGGCCCGTATGCACATGCGGATATTTCAGAAGAAGTGACGACCAAATTTTTAAACACAAGCCGCAAGATTTCTAAAGATTTCCAGGAGCAGCAGCACAGCAGTGGAGCTCAGAGATCAGAGACGTTCCTGCAGTAAGTGCTGCGTCCTGATCAGCGTGGAATCTTTTCTCTTATTGCTTTATTCTTCAGTGTATCGGATCTTTTAAGGAAAATTCAGAAAGTCTGGAATCATAACAAAATTCACTTGAGCTAATAAAGTGTTAGAAAAGATTTTAAACATGATGCACAGATTCTCCCTGATAGGAAACAGGAAATACACACTGCACACGGGAAATACACGCCATGTATGTTCGACCATGTATATCCAGTCACATTCTGTCCAGTCACGGTCTGTCCAATCGCGGGCTTTCCAATCACAGTCTGTCCAATCAGCCTTGAGTGTGTGATGTGCAGTAATTCACTCACTCATTGTATGTATCACTTAATCCTGTGTACATGGTTTGCGGGGGGCCTGGACCCACACACACACACACACATACTCAGTAATCCATTCACACACTACAGGCAATTTGGGGAACGCCAGTTAGCCTAATCTGCATGTCTTTGGACTGTGGGAGGAAACCGGAGAACCCGAAAGAAACCCACCAGACATGTCCATGTTGATGCGTCGTGCTAATGAACGTCTCTCGCGCTCTGTCTCTCTTTCGCACATGACAGACAGAGACAGAGTCACGCTGTTCAGTTCATCTCCAGGAGATCAGTGTTTTTTTATACAATAAATCCATCAGAACATTTTATATTTAATAGAGAAACACAGCTTCTTGAGTTTAAAACAGACGAGACGTTTCAGGGCCAGAAAACTCCAGGACTTATACAATCATCCGGCTCCGGCTGCTGCTTTGTGTTAAACCTCACTGATGATGACAATCATCTAATAATAATAGTTTCTCAGAGACCTGAAAATCTTTTAAAACGCTTTACAACACATATGATTATGAAGCTGAACACACTGACCAGACTCATGCGCTCCTGGTTGTCATGGTAACCCTGCTCCATCATACTCTGGCTTAGATCACACGAGCGTGTCACTAAAGACAGAGTTTATACAGAGGGTCTGGTCCAGCTAGTCAGGGACCTGTTGGGGGAACGAGTCTATAGGGGAAACAAGTCTGGACGGATCGGGGTGGAAACGTCTGCGTGTGAGAACAGGGAGGTGTCTCTCAGTGAAACTGTGCTGATGTAAAACCCCTGGGGGTCGTTTTCACTCGGCGATGTGTCCACAGGCTCACGGGCGCCGTAATCAGCAGCGTAAACACTCATTAACGATGCGTTCCGCACAAACGAATGTAAATGTACGCTCGGTGATGAACATGTTTATATGGCGATAAGCCGAGGACGATTCGTGAACCTCAGACTCTCTCACCTGCGGCTGCTCGGGATCTTCCTGTCTCCTTTCCTCCAAGTGATTCTGGGTTTGGGTGAAGCTCGAGGTCTGCACTCCAGGTAGACGTCTTTCCCCACGGTGGCGATGATGCTCACTTTGTTAGAGCTGAACACCGGAGCCGAGGCTGCAGAGACAAACACACAGAATTATACACCATGAGACACGTGGACAAGACATTAACTCTTACATTCTCCGTTACATCTCTGCCATTTGGCAGACGCTCTTATCCACAGCGACTTACATTTGATCTCATTAAACATCTGAGCAGTGGAGGTTAAGGGCCCTGGTGCTGCTGGGGTTTGAACCTGGGACCTTGGGTTAATACCGTAACCACTGAGCAACCCCTGTCCCAGCTGAGCAAATACATGAAATACATCACTGTTACACACTGGAGACTCCTTACACTTTGACACCACGCTGAGCTCTGATAAGATAAGATAAGATGAGATGAGATGAGATGAGATGAGATAAGATGAGATAAGATGAGATATACCTGTATTCGTCCCACAGTGGGGAAAGTTCTACATTATAGCAGCAAAGAACAAAGTGCAAACATAAATGAGGTGACAGTTCTGTGTATTAATACAAAAAAACCCAATAGACATTATTATTGGGCGTAAGGTGTTGATTAATTCTCTGACTGTAGCTCTGGTTTATATTAATGCACTCTGATATGGTATTGTTACCATGGTGACGGCTCCTTCACTGAGAGACGTGGCTGTAAATCATTAATGCGGTGACGTGTCCTGTAAGGAGAGTGATGTGTGTGTACCATCAGTGTAAGGAGTCTCCAGTGTCAGAGGAAAAGCTGGAACTATAAGGTTGTTTTGCGGTTTTTCAGTCACATGACCAGCTGCGATTTTATTAACTTCGAGAGAGAGAATAAAGATGCTCATCTGTAAACTCAGTGTTATGTGGACAGACTGTTTCGAGACAGATGGCAGACTGAGACACTCTTTTACTGGACATTACATGCACATGTGTGTGTGTGTGTGTGTGTGTGTGTGTGTCCTTATCCAAATATCTATTCTGTACAGCACTGTGTACGAGACTGTGGGGAGACTTAGGACATGAGGCGGGGTACACCCTGGATGGGGTGCCAATACATCACAGGGCACACACACACACACACACACACACACATGCACACACACACACACACACACCCCAAGTTCAGGATCAAACCCTCGTCCCTGGAGGTGTGAGGACACAGTGCGAACTCCAGCACCTCCTAATAATGACGTGTCCCTCCGTCCCGATGTGCTTACCTGAACTCAACTCTATTGTTTGTAAACTTAGACGGAAAAACCCATCAGGCTACCACTACTATCACCGCTATTCAATAAAGACTGTTTGGATGATTCTCCTGTTACTCATATCAGGTAATATTCATCCCAATCCGGGCCCTGAGCTGATACAACTTCAAAATCCAGGTGAACTCAAAGATAGTTGTGGATTACGTTTTATTCATGCCAATGTACGCAGTTTGATTAACAAAATTGACGCTATTCGTCTGTGGATAAAGCTGACTGAATGTGATGTTGTTGTTTTGTCTGAAACTTGGCTGAAACCGTCAATCTCAAATGATATGATACGCATCGGGGAATATAATGTCTTTAGATCTGATCGCACAAGCAAAGGAGGGGGGGTTGCGATCTATGTCAAAAGTACTTTGAACTGTTCTCTCATTAAATCAATTAGTAAACCTAAATCCCTTGAATTAGTTGCTATTAAATTAAATCTCCCTAGCGGCGCTGACTTGGTAATAGTAGGTTGCTATCGCCCACCGTCAGCTTTACCCGAGGCCACTACTGTTCTCTCAGACATTTTACAAAACTTATCCAACAGAGAGCTTATTCTTATGGGGGATTTAAATTGGGATTGGTTGTCAACCTCTTCGAATGTACTCAAGGACATCTGCGATGTTGTGCACCTAACACAGCTGATACAGTCTCCAACACGATTAAACCCAAAATGTATGGACAAGTCCACTTTGTTGGACATCATTTTAACAAATACGCCACATAAATATTCTGCTGTTGGAATATTCTGTAATGATGTTAGTGATCATTGTATAGTAGCATGTGTAAGAAGTTGTAAACTCCCCAAAACTAAGTCACGTTTTATTTTTAAAAGGAATTATAAAAGTTTTAATGAGCAGGCTTTCCTGCATGATGTATTTCATAGTGATTTAAACCTTGTTTATGAAATGGTGGATGTAGAATGTGCATGGAATTTTTTTAAAAACACTTTTCTCTCCTTAATTAATAAGCATGCACCTATGAAAAAGTTTAGGGTCAGTGGTAAAGACAACCCATGGTTCAATGATGCTATTGCAGCTGTTATCAGGGAAAGAGACACTGCTTGGGTCAAAGCTAAAGTCGGTAATGAGGCTAAACTTTGGGCAGATTATAGAGCATTAAGAAATAAGTGCACTAAACTGATAAAAAATACTAAAAGTGAATATTATCTTCACGTAATAGATAAAAATGTAAATGATCCTAAAAAATTTTGGAAATTAATTAAATCAATGGCTGGAGACATGGCACCTCCTACTCTTCCTGAGTTTCTTACAATTAATCAAAATGACATAAAGGACAAACAAAATATGGTAGAGGCCTTTAATAAGCACTTCATTGATGCTGGCTTACATACTCAGACTAGTCTAACTGGAATCTTTGGAGATTGCCCAGCTACCAATGCCAGTAGTCCTGTGACCTTTAATTTCGCCTCTATCTCTGCTATTCAGGTCCATAAGGCTTTGTTAAATCTAGATTGTAAAAAGTCTGCTGGGCCAGACCAAATTGAACCTTATTTTTTAAAGACAGCTGCAGACTTGATTGCTGGGCCCATTGCCTGTATTTTTAATCTTAGTTTATGCAGTGGGGAAATTCCCAACTCTTGGAAGTCAGCATTTGTCCTACCATTATTGAAAGGAGGCAACTCTTCCTGCTTAGACAATTATCGTCCTATCTCCAGGTTGTCTGTTACAGCCAAATTATTTGAATCAATTATAAATGAACAACTTAAAAACTTTTTATCTGCTAATAATATTTTATCCCCTAGTCAATCTGGTTTTAGACAAGGCCATAGTACAATAACTGCAGTAACTTCTGTCACAAATGATATAATAACTGCATTGGACAACAAAAAATCATGTGCTGCACTATTTGTAGATTTAACAAAAGCATTTGATACTGTTGACCATGGTCTTCTTTTACAAAGATTACAGGCTATAGGCCTTGGTAGCACTGTTCTAGACTGGTTCTCCAATTATTTAATTGGGAGAACCCAGTGTGTAGTTATAGAAGATTTTAGATCCATGTTACTTACAGTAAAAACTGGAGTGCCCCAAGGTTCAATCTTGGGGCCTGTTTTATTCTCCATTTACATAAATAATATGTGCATAGGTTTAGACCCAGCAAAAACCCATTTATATGCTGATGACACAATGCTCTATACGACTGCATCATCATTGCAAGTAGCAATGGATTCCTTACAGCATGCTTTCAACTCTTTACAGTTGAACCTTCTCAAATTAAAACTCGTGTTAAATGCCAAAAAAACTAAATTTATGATTTTTACTCGCTCATGCTCTTCCTCTGAGTATACTCTTTTAACATTAGATGGCACACAGCTAGAAAGGGTAAATTCTTACAAATATCTTGGAATCTGGTTTGATGACAAGTTGTCATTCGGAGTCCATATAGAAAGTATATTGAGAAAGCTTCGCCCTAAATTAGGTTTTTATTACCGTTTTAAAAAATGCTTTCCCTTCACTGCCAGAAAGCGATTAGTACTGAGCAGTTTCCTATCAGTATTGGATTACGGTGACATTATATATATGCATGCATCTTCATTCCATCTAAAAAAGCTGGATGTTGTGTATCATTCTGCTTTGAGATTTGTAACTGGTGCTGCAGCAAGAACACATCACTGTAATCTATATGACATGGTGCAATGGACATCATTGCACCTTAGAAGAAAATCTCATTGCCTACTATTTATTGCAAAGGCTTTAATGGATAAACTACCTCAGTACATATGCAATCTACTTACACTTCGCACTAACACTTACAGTACACGTTCATCAGCAAAACTTCTTCTTCATTCTCCTCTAACACGGACAGAGTTAGGCAAAACTGCTTTTTCCTCATATGCACCACACGAGTGGAATTCTTTACAAAATATGCTAAATTTGGACTCCCTACCCTCTCTAACTGTTTTCAAAAATCTTTTAAATTCAGTTCTTATACAACAATGTCATTGTTTTTCATAAATTTTAATACATATATACATATAATTTGAATTCTTTATTTTCTTCTTTCTTTTCTCTGTCTCTTTTTGACATTTGAAATTCCCATTTGCTTGTCTTTTAGTCCGTGTTTATTTATGTAATTGCATTTTTGGAATGTCTGTATGTTTGTGTTAACATTGTATGTTCTATGTGTATATATGTTGAAACCTTTTAAACTTTGTTGCTGCCACCTTGGCCAGGACTCCCTGGAAGAAGAGATAATGTATCTCAATGGGACATTCCTGGTAAAATAAAGGATAAATAAAAAAAAAAAAAAATTAAACACACACACTGATGTCACACTGATTAATGTTTAAACTGAGCTGAATATTGAGGACGAGTCTGTGGACCTTCAGTCACTAACGGGACACGAAGGAAGAGCCAGCGATTAGTCAGGACATAAACGGACAAAAACTAAACAATACAGTGTGTGTGTGTGGGGGGGGGGTGTATTGTCCATTACCGCGTCACATGACCACCACGGTCTGATTGTTCTACTCCTGCACACTTGCTTTTAACAAGCCTACCTCATTATGTGACTAAAATGGACAATGTGTGTGTGTGTGTGTGTGTGTGTGTGTGTGACAGATGTGTTGTTATGTGATGTCCAATCAGTAAACAGCAGGTGAATTAGACATCAAAAACCACACACACACACACACACACACACACACACACACACACACACGCTGTATATTGTGTATTTATCTTTTTATCACAGCTGGAACATCAGATCATTGAGTGTTTTGGACGTTAGAAGTGAATGTTCCGGAAAGCAGCCGTCTGCTGGGACAAACTGACCTCGATGACTGTGTATGGGATACGGCCATTTTTACCCATGAGACAGTGAGGCACACACACACACACACACACACACACACACACACACACACACACACACACATAGTAATGTCTGAAATGTCATCATGTCTAATGTCACCCATAAAACACACAGCTGAACCTTTGGCTAAGCACCAGCCTCTGTGTGTGTGTGTGTGTGTGTGTGTGTGTGTGTGTGTGTGTGTCCTGTGACTGACCCAGAAATGCCAAATACTGTAAATGAATAACGCTGTGTGTAAACTAAGAGAACTGTCATAATATACAACTTTACAGACCTGCTGATGGAGAAACAGAGAAACAACAAAATACATTTTTCATTTTTAAATATGATAAAACAAAAAACTTTATGTACTGAACACTGTTCAATACAGTGTTTGCCATAAATCTCCTCTTTGGTCTTTCTACCGATACACAGGTCCTTCTCAAAAAATGAGCATATTGTGATAAAGTTCATTATTTTCTGTAATGTACTGATAAACATTAGACTTTCATATATTTTAGATTCATTACACACAAACTGAAGTAGTTCAAGCCTTTTATTGTTTTAATATTGAGGATTGTGGCATACAGCTCATGAAAACACAAAATCCCTATCTCAAAAAATTAGCATATTTCATCCGACCAATAAAATAAAAGTGTTTTTAATACAAAAAAACGTCAACCTTCAAATAATTATGTTCAGTTCTGCACTCAATACTTGGTCAGGAATCCTTTTGCAGATTCTTGTGTCTTGTGTCCCTCGACTTTCTCTTCACAATATCCCACAGATTCTCTATGGGGTTCAGGTCAGGAGAGTTGGCAGGCCAATTGAGCACAGTAATACCATGGTCAGTAAACCATTTACCAGTGGTTTTGGCACTGTGAGCAGGTGCCAGGTCGTGCTGAAAAATGAAATCTTCATCTCCATAAAGATTTTCAGCAGATGGAAGCATGAAGTGCTCCAAAATCTCCTGATAGCTAGCTGCATTGACCCTGCCCTTGATAAAACACAGTGGACCAACACCAGCAGCTGACATGGCACCCCAGACCATCACTGACTGTGGGTACTTGACACTGGACTTCAGGCATTTTGGCATTTCCCTCTCCCCAGTCTTCCTCCAGACTCTGGCCTTGATTTCCGAATGACATGCAAAATTTGCAACCTGTAGCCCATTTCCTGCACACGCCTGTACACGGTGGCTCTGGATGTTTCTACTCCAGACTCAGTCCACTGCTTCCGCAGGTCCCTCAAGGTCTGGAATCGGTCCTTCTCCACAATCTTCCTCAGGGCCCGGTCACCTCTTCTCGTTGTGCAGCGTTTTCTGCCACACTTTTTCCTTCCCACAGACTTCCCACTGAGGTGCCTTGATACAGCACTCTGGGAACAGCCTATTCGTTCAGAAATGTCTTTCTGTGTCTTACCCTCTTGCTTGAGGGTGTCAATGATGGCCTTCTGGACAGCAGTCAGGTCGGCAGTCTTACCCATGATTGCGGTTTTGAGTAATGAACCAGGCTGGGAGTTTTTAAAAGCCTCAGGAAACTTTTGCAGGTGTTTAGAATTAATTTGTTGATTCAGATGATTAGGTTAATAGCTCGTTTAGAGAACCTTTTCATGATATGGATTCAGCTTTATGATGGTTGGAGCTACACATGCTGCTCCTGTGCTTCCAGTGATCCAGACCTCATCTGCCCTCTGCACCTACTGACTCGTCCCTATGCTGAACTGGTCTTCATGTCAATTTAAATAATTTCTGTCATATTGAATTTTCACCTGCACAACACACAAGATGTTGTATCATTTCTATCTGTTATCGCCCAAATGAGGATGGGTTCCCTGTTGAGTCTGGTTCCTCTCAAGGTTTCTTCCTAATGCCATCTCAGGGAGTTTTTCCTTGCCACCGTCGCCGTCACCCTTGGCTGCTCATCAGAGAAATTTCATTCATTCGTCTCATTATTATCTGCACATTTTTCTCACACATCCACACTTCCAATGATTTTCTTTTCTATAATTATTATTATTATTTGTTTTTATTTATTTATTTTCTATTATAATTTTATTTATTTATTCATTATTTTATATATAATTATTCTATATATATAATTTTTTTTTTTTTTTTTTTTGTTAAATTTCTTTAATTTTTGTGAAGCTGCTTTGAGACAATGACCATTGTTAAAAGCGCTATATAAATAAAATTGAATTGAATTGAATTGAATATGCTAATTTTTTGAGATAGGGATTTTGGGTTTTCATGAGCTGTGTGCCACAATCAATATTAAAACAATAAAAGGCTTGAACTACTTCAGTTTGTGTGTAATGAATCTAAAATATATGAAAGTCTAATGTTTATCAGTACATTACAGAAAATAATGAACTTTATCACAATATGCTAATTTTTTGAGAAGGACCTGTATTCACCATCTCTCCTCTGAACATGTCCAAACCACCTCAATCTGGCCTCTCTGACTTTATCTCCAAAACATTTCACATGGGTTGTCCCGCTGATGAACTCATTCTTGATCCTATCCATCCTTGTCACTCCCAAAGAGAACCTCAACATCTTCAGCTCTAACTTCATCTGTCATCCTGTCCATCACAGGAGCAAACAAAAAGGGGCTCAGAACCGATCCTTAATGCAGACCCACCTCCACCTTGAACTCTTCTGTCACACCTACTGTACAGCACATCTTACCACTGTCTTATAGTTGTCATACATGTCCTGCACCACTCTAACATACTTCTCTGCCACTCCAGACTTCCTCATACAACACCACAGCTCCTCTCTCGGCACCCTGTCGTACGCTTTCTCTAAATCTACAAAGAAACAATGCAACTCTTTATTACCTTCTCTGTACTTCTCCATCAGCATCAGATCCACCTCTCCCTCCTTACTGTCCAGCCTAGCATTGTTTGGCCTTTGCCACTTCTACCTTCACCTTACGGTGCATCTCCCTGTACTCCTGTCTACTCTCTTCAGTCCTCTCAGTGTCCCACTTCTTCTTAGCTAGCCTCTTTCCCTGTATACACTCCTGGACTTCCTCATTCCACCACCAAGTCTCCTTGTCCACTTTTCCCTTACCTGATGATACACCAAGTACCCTCCTACCTGTCTCCCTGATCACATTGGCTGTAGTTGTCCAGTCAACTGAAAGCACCTCCTGACCACCCATAGCTTGTCTCAACTCCTCCCTGAAGACTACACAACATTCTTCCTTTCTCAGCTTCCACCACTTTGTCCTCAGCTCTGCCTTTGTCCTCTTCACCTTCCTCACCACCAGGGTTATTTTACACACCACCATTCTGTGTTGTCTGGCTACACTCTCCCCTACCAACACCTTGCCGTCACTGATCTCTTTCAGATTACAACGTCGACACAAGATGTAGTCCACCTGAGTGCTTCTGCCTCCGCTCTTATATGTCACCCTATGTTCCTGCCTCTTCTGGAAGAAAGTATTTACTACTGCCATTTAGTCCACCACCATCTGTCCTTCTACATTCCTGTCCTGAAGACCAAACCTGCCCATCACATTTTCATCCCCTCTGTTCCCTTCCCCAACATGTCCATTGAAGTCTGCACCAATCACCACTCTCTCACCTCTGGGGATGCTCTGCATCACTTCATCTAACTCACTCCAGAATGTCTCCTTCACTTCTAACTCACATCCTACCTGTGGAGCATAACCACTAACAACATTGAACATAACCCCTTCAACATCCAGCTTCAGACGCATCACCCTATCTGATACTCTCTTCACCTAACAAACTCCTCTTTCAGAATAACTCCTACTCCATTTCTTTTCCTATCCACATCATGGTAAAACAATTTGATCCCTGATCCTAAGCTTCTAGCTTTGCTACCTTTCCACCTGGTCTCCTGGACGCACAGTATATCCACCTTCCTTCTCCGCATCATATCAACCAACTCTCTTCCCTTCCCTGTCATGGTCCCAACATTCAAGGTCCCTACTTTCACCCCTAAACATTTGTCTTTCCTTTTCTCTCTCTGATTTCGAACACGCCTTCCTCCTCTCCTTCTTCGACCAACAGTAGCCCAATTTCCACCGGCAACCTGTAGGTCAACAGCACCGGTGGCGGTCGTTGTTAACCCGGGCCGCGACCGATCCGGTATGGAAATTATATTTCTGATTCGCATCATTGATTTGGCAAATGTTTTTACGTCGGATGCCCTTCCTGACACAACCCTCTGCATTTATCCAGACCTGGGACTGGCACAAGTTACTGTACTGAACACTGTGATGAACTGAATGCTGTGATGTACTGAACACTACACTGTACTGAACACTTTAATGTCCCAAACACTGTGATGTACTGAAAACGTTAAATGTACTTAACAATCTAATGTACTGACCACTGTAATGTACTGAACACAGTCATGTAGTGAACACTGTGATGTACTGAACACTGTACTGAACATTGTAATGTACTGAACACCTTAATGTACCGAACACTGTAATGTACTGAACACTGTACTGAACATTGTAATGTACTGAACACCTTAATGTACCGAACACTGTAATGTACTGAACACTGTAATGTACTGAACACTGTGATGTACTAAAGACTGTATTGAACACTGTACTGAACGCTGTATTGAACACTGTAATGTACTGAACGCTGTACTGAACACTGTACTGAACACTTTGATGTACTGAACACTGTACTGAACACTGTAATGTACTGAACACAGTCATGTAGTGAACACTGTACTGAACATTGTAATGTACTGAACAGTGTAATGTGCTGAACACTGTGATGTACTAAAGACTGTATTGAACACTGTAATGTACTGAACACTGTACTGAACACTTTGATGTACTGGACACTGTAATGTACTGAACACTGTAATGTACTGAACACTATGCTGTACTGAACACTTTGATGTACTGAACACTGTACTGAACACTGTAATGTACTGAACACTATGCTGTACTGAACACAAGTGAGTCATGAGCGTGGGACGTTACCGAGGATCTTGAGCTCGGCGCTGGAGTAAATTGCTCCGTACTTGTTCTCAGCCACACACTGGTACATCCCCGAGTCGGCCGGCTGAACTTTCTGTATGATCAGCTCTCCGCTCAGCATCTGCACACGGCTCTGTGTGGGACACACACACACACACACACACAAACATTACTTTTAAAATCTTTAAAAACTTAAACAATCATTACATTAAATGTCTTTGCCCTTTGTTTGTCATCATACAGAAAGTGTATGTGTGTGTGTATGTGTGTGTGTATGTGTGTGTATATGTGTGTGTATGTGTGTACCTGTGTGTTCAGCGGTTCTCCATTGCGTAACCAGTGGTAAGAGGGGCGGGGCTTGCCGGTGGCTCTGCACTCCCAGTGTAACTGATCACCGCTGTCCAGCTGAGAGTCGTTTATCAGACTCATCCACTGCGGTGCCACTAACGGGGGACACAGAGACAACGTGGGACACTACAGTCTTAACACACACACACACACACACACACACACAGAGCACATTTCTGATGGTTTATTTTTAGCCTGAAGTTCACTTTAATAAAGTTAAAGAAGTTTTTGTTTTTGTTCGTGTTTTTTCTTTTTAATGAGGAATAGTGAAGTTTTTGCTTTTACAGTAGATTTAACACCAACATGTGAACAAAAAACACACACACACACACACACACACACACACACACACACACACACAGTCCACACTCTGCACTAATTAAAGCAGAGTGCTGTGATATACAGTAGTGTAGATGATTACAGTCAGTCAGTAAGAGCAGTCGGCTCCAGCTACACATCTGTGTTATTTAATATAAATAAATATTATTCATAAATTATATACACACTGTACGCGGTTTGCGAGTGTTCCACAAGACGAGCAAAGATTTTTTATAAATTTTGACCGGGAAAACGAAAAAGTCTTGGTTTACGAGTACCGAGTATCATGTATCACGCATGTGCTTCTTGTTTTGGCGTCGAGCGCCACGTGATCACAACTGAGCCAACGGTTTTTCTCTTTCTTGCGCTGTGGAATTGTGGGTAATCGTTTCCCCTGCTGGATCTTAGTGCTCGTCTCTTACTGGTATAATCAACATCCGTGCACGTGTGTACTGTTTACTATAACACTGTGACCACGTGTGTGTGTGTGTTTGTGTGTGTGTAAAACATGTTTTATTTTGTGTCTGTAAGTGTGTGTGTAAAGCAAAAGCAAGTCGCATTAGAGAGGTTAAAGATCCATTTTCTCTCTCTCTGCTCAAGGCTCAGTGATTCCATTAGTGTGTCGCTCAGTCGAGTGTCATTAGAGAGATTTCTTGTTTATTTTCTCGATAAAACAGTGTTTGCGTTGTGTTTTAAAGGTAAAGGTCAGGATAGTTTATTTTTTATTTTTACTTTATATTTCGTGTTAATTATTTTATGTATTTATTTTTTTGGGCTGTGGAACGAATGAATTCCATTATTACTTACCGGAAAATTCTATTTGGTTTACGAGTGTTTTGAAATAGGAGCCGCTTCCGGAACGAATTATGCTCGTAATCCAAGGCTCCACTGTACATAGATGAGGTGAAAGTGTAAAGAACTCCACAAGTTTAGTTCTATAGCTATGTAGTAACACGGGGCGGAGTTTCTCTAAAACACTGGGTGTGTCTCAGCATAATTTTGAATGCATGTTTTTTGTGTGAGTGAAGTTCAGCGTTTATTCCAGCGCCACCATCTGGCAGTTTGATGTAACTGAAGTATGTCATGCTGAAGTGTGTTGTGCTCACACACACACACACACACATACAAAAACACACACATGAACACACACACACACTGCAATTCCATCATCAGTTTTAATGTAACTGTATTACATTCAGTGTTGGGAGACGATGTTACTTTTTAAAGTAACCAATTACATTACAAAATTACTGTCTGATAAAAGTAATCAGTTACATTACAGCGTTACTGTATGATCAAAGTAATTAGTTTGAGTACTTTTCTGTTGCAGAAAAAAAACTCCTTTGTGATTCCTCATGTACTGTATGTTGATTTAGTCAAGACCTTTATAATTATTCTACCATCATCACTCAGACAAGTTTGGCCCATAATCTGTTAACTACTAATACCCCTATCTCACCTACTAATACCCCTATCTCACCTACAAATACCCCTATCTCACCCACTAATACCCCTATCTCACCTACTAATACCCATATCTCACCTACTAATACCCATATCTCACCTACTAATACCCCTATCTCACCTACTAATACCCCTATCTCACCTACTAATACCCCTATCTCACCTACTAATACCCCTATCTCACCTACTAATACACCTATCTGACCTACTAATACACCTATCTCACCTACTAATACCCCTATCTCACCCACTAATACCCCTATCTCACCTACTAATACCCCTATCTCACCTACTAATACACCTATCTGACCTACTAATACCCCTATCTCACCTACTAATACCCCTATCTCACCTACTAATACACCTCTCTCACCTACTAATACCCCTATCTCACCTACTAATACCCCTATCTCACCTACTAATACCCCTATCTCACCTACTAATACACCTATCTCACCTACTAATACCCCTATCTCACCTACTAATACCCCTATCTCACCTACTAATACCCCTATCTCACCTACTAATACCCCTATCTCACCTACTAATACACCTATCTCACCTACTAATACCCCTATCTCACCTACTAATACCCCTATCTCACCTACTAATACACCTATCTGACCTACTAATACCCCTATCTCACCTACTAATACCCCTATCTCACCTACTAATACCCCTATCTCACCTACTAATACCCCTATCTCACCTACTAATACACCTATCTCACCTACTAATACCCCTATCTCACCTACTAATACCCCTATCTCACCTACTAATACACCTATCTGACCTACTAATACCCCTATCTCACCTACTAATACCCCTATCTCACCTACTAATACCCCATCTCACCTCCTAATACCCCTATCTCACATACTAATACCCCTATCTCACCTACTAATACCCCTATCTCACCTCCTAATACCCCAATCTCACCTACTAATACCCCTCTCTCACCTACAAATACCCCTATCTCACCTACTAATACCCCTATCTCACCTACTAATACTCCTCTCTCACCTACTAATACACCTATCTGACCTACTAATACCCCTATCTCACCTACTAATACCCCTATCTCACCTACTAATACCCCTATCTCACCTACAAATACCCCTATCTCACCCACTAATACCCCTATCTCACCTACTAATACCCCTATCTCACTTACTAATACACCTATCTCACCTACTAATACCCATATCTCACCTACTAATACACCTATCTCGCCTACTAATACCCCTATCTCACCTACTAATACCCCTATCTCACCTACTAATACACCTATCTGACCTACTAATACCCCTATCTCACCTACTAATACACCTCTCTCACCTACTAATACCCTTATCTCACCTACTAATACACCTATCTGACCTACTAATACCCCTATCTCACCTACTAATACCCCTATCTCACCTACTAATACCCCTATCTCACCTCCTAATACCCCTATCTCACATACTAATACCCCTATCTCACCTACTAATACCCCTATCTCACCTCCTAATACCCCAATCTCACCTACTAATACCCCTCTCTCACCTACAAATACCCCTATCTCACCTACTAATACCCCTATCTCACCTACTAATACTCCTCTCTCACCTACTAATACACCTATCTGACCTACTAATACCCCTATCTCACCTACTAATACCCCTATCTCACCTACTAATACCCCTATCTCACCTACAAATACCCCTATCTCACCCACTAATACCCCTATCTCACCTACTAATACCCCTATCTCACTTACTAATACACCTATCTCACCTACTAATACCCATATCTCACCTACTAATACACCTATCTCGCCTACTAATACCCCTATCTCACCTACTAATACCCCTATCTGACCTACTAATACCCCTATCTCACCTACTAATACACCTCTCTCACCTACTGATACCCCTATCTCACCTACTAATACACCTATCTGACCTACTAATACCCCTATCTCACCTACTAATACACCTCTCTCACCTACTGATACCCCTCTCTCACCTACAAATACCCCATCTCACCTACTAATACCCCTATCTCATCTACTAATACTCCTCTCTCACCTACTAATACACCTATCTGACCTACTAATACCCCTATCACACCTACTAATACGCCTCTCTCACCTACTAATACACCTATCTCACCTACTAATACCCCTATCTCACCTACTAATACCCCTATCTCACCTACTAATACCCCTATCTCACCTACTAATACTCATCTCTCACCTACTAATACCCCTATCTCACCTACTAATACCCCTATCTCACCTACTAATACCCCTATCTCACCTACTAATACCCCTATCTCACCCACTAATACGACTATCTCACCTACTAATACCACTATCTCACCTACTAATACCCCTATCTGACCTACTAATACGCCTCTCTCACCTACTAATACCCCTATCTCACCTACTAATACCCCTATCTCACCTACAAATACTCCTCTCTCACCTACTAATACCCCTATCTCACCTACTAATACCCCTATCTCACCTACAAATACCCCTCTCTCACCTACTAATACCCCTATCTCACCTACAAATACCCCTGTCTCACCTACTAATACCCCTATCTCACCTACTAATACCCCTATCTCACCTACTAATACCCCTCTCTCACCTACTAATACCCGTAATCTCATCTACTAATACCCGTAATCTCACCTACTAATACCCCTATCTCACCTACTAATACCCCTATCTCACCTACTAATACCCCTCTCTCACCTACTAATACCCGTAATCTCATCTACTAATACCCGTAATCTCACCTATTAATACCATTATCTCACCTACTAATACCCCTATCTCACCTACTAATACCCCTATCTCACCTACAAATACCCCTCTCTCACCTACTAATACCCCTATCTCACCTACAAATACCCCTCTCTCACCTACTAATACCCCTATCTCACCTACTAATACCCCTATCTCACCTACTAATACCCCTCTCTCACCTACTAATACCCGTAATCTCATCTACTAATACCCGTAATCTCACCTATTAATACCACTATCTCACCTACTAATACCCCTATCTCACCTACTAATACCCCTATCTCACCTACTAATACCCCTCTCTCACCTACTAATACCCGTAATCTCATCTACTAATACCCGTAATCTCACCTATTAATACCACTATCTCACCTACTAATACTCCTCTCTCACCTACTAATACCCCTATCTCACCTAGTAATACCCCTATCTCACCTACTAATACCCCTCTCTCACCTACTAATACCCGTAATCTCACGTACTAATACCCGTAATCTCACCTATTAATACCCCTATCTCACCTACGCGGTGTCGCACGGTGGCCGTAAGTTCAGTTCATCATGATTCACCGCAAGTTTTGGGGCTGTGATTAGGTTTCCATCTTTCCGTGCGTCGGTCCTCATATAGTCAAACCGTATAGGTGAGATAGGGGTATAACAGCAGGAGTAACAGAGGGGGGGGGTTATCGGGGGTGGGGCTTTTAGGATGACTGATGAGTACTTAAATGGTGGTCCTAACGCATTAGATTAGTCGTTACATCAAAAAAGTAATCCGAGTACTCTAACGTGTTACACTCAACACTGATTACGACGCGCTGGATCAAGTGCTATTTTTCATCTTTGATTCGTCTCTTGTTTTTATCACTTCTAGGTTGGACTATTGTAATGCCTTACTGTCTGGTTGTTCTGTTAGGTGCATAAACAAGCTTCAGCTAGTCCAGAATGCAGCAGCGAGAGTCCTCACTAGAACCAGAAGATATGAGCACATCACCCCTATCCTATCTTCACTGCATTGGCTCCCTGTGAAACTTCGCATTGATTTTAAAATACTACTCTTGACATAAAAGGCATTAAATGGTCTCGCGCCGCAGTATCTGAGCGAACTGCTAGTGTCTTACGATCCGCCACGCCTACTTCGGTCAAAGGATGCAGGCTGCTTATCAGTACCGCGTATTATGAAAACTACAGCTGGGGGCGGAGCTTTTTCTTACAAAGCCCCAAAATTATGGAATAGTCTTCCAAATAGTGTTCGGGACTCAGACACAGTCTCAGTGTTTAAGTCTAGGCTAAAAACCTATTTATTTAGCCAAGCATTTTATAAATAGATTTGCCATAAGGTAAAGGAGCAGATCTGGGGGACTCATGGACGTAGAGTATTATGGTGAACTGGTATGTTTAGATGCTGTCTTCCTCAGTCTCATTTGATCACTCAGGTTTGTTGACGGTGAGGTGATTGTTTGCTTTACATCTCAGTTCCCCCTCATGTTTGTGTTTCCTTCTGGCTCTCCCTTTTAGTTATGATGTCATAGTTAGTCCTGCCGGAGTCCCTGCTTGCACTCTACAGTAAATATACATTCACATTAGACATTGTGACTGTGACCATACCTAATTGCAATCTCTCCTCCTCTTCTCTTCCTCCCCCTCTTTCTCTTTCCTCTCTCCCCCTGTCTCCCCCTTTCACTCTTTCTCTCTCTCTCTCTGTCGAGCTACACATGTGGTTCGTGAGCTGCCAGTGATCCAGACTCCCTCTGCCCTCCGGACCTGTCTGATCCATCCTGGTGCCCCGTTTCTGGTTGGAGGTCTCGTCGCATGGATGCCCCGTGTGTCTCTTTGGGATGCGTCTGTTGTCTGGGGATGATTCTATCTACTTAGAAGATGGTTCTGGCCTCGACTGGTGTTGTCAGCTGTTTCTCTGAGGACTTGACAATTCGATAGTTCAGGACTGGAACTTTCTACAAGTCTATCTGAGTCTCCAATAACTACTGGACTCCATTTTACATCAACTATTATAACATCAATTAACATCAACTATTATAGCTGAACCTAACACTGTATAAATGCAGATCATTTCCTGCTATCTGTTTCACCCAGATGAGGATGGGTTCCCTGTCGAGTCTGGTTCCTCTCAAGGTTTCTTCCTATTACCATCTCAGGGAGTTTTTCCTTGCCACTGTCGCCCTCGGGCTTGCTCACCAGGGACTATCTGAACATTTTGATTCATACACATTCACATTCCATACAAACTTAAATAATTCTTTTGATTGTTTAAAGCTGTTTTGAGACAATGTCAATTGTTAAAAGCGCTATACAAATAAAACTGAATTGAATTGTTTTTAGATTTCATATGACTCCACTTAACTGTCCCGGTGTAAAGCTGCTGGTCTGAGTGAGGTGTGAGGTGTGAACTACATGCAGGGGGAAAACTGCAGAAATGAATTTAAAACAACATAAAAGAGAAAAGTTCCTGAAGACGTTTCTGGAATAAGCAGCGCATCGGTGCGAGTGTGACACGATTATTATGAAAGTTCCTGCTTAGCTTGTCTCTGTGTCTGGGATTAAAGAACACAGTGCGGCTCAGGAACACAGATCTCTGACACCGGAGTGATCCCGGAGTCTCAGAGTCTCAGAGTGAGAGACAAAATCTGGGACACAAAGTTATTTTAGTCCGAACAGTAAGAAGTGCATTAATTGGGTTCATGTTATTCCCATCCAAGTCTGTGTCAGAGAGGAGAGACGATGTAATTTATTCCTGTGAGAGGAGGGGTGGCGTTCCTGCAGCCCAAGCACGGGACACAATCACAGCAGGACCAACTGCACCAATCCATCAGTCCTGAGTCACAGAGGAACGTTCCAACAGGAGAACCTTAAGACTGCTGTCCCGTGGAGAACGCTCACAGCTTCGGCTTCAGATAATGAATTATATCATTACTAAACACCTAAACAAACGGAGAACCTGTTTGAAAGCTAGAACCTCTGACGGGTCTCATTTGTTCTAAACGGACGGATTTAGCTTGAAATGCTTCTCTCTCTCTCTCTCTCTCTCTCTCTCTCTCTCTGTCGTTCAAGCTCAAGGTTGTAGTTTATAACTGCTGGACCATTTCAACTGTCACGCTGAAAATAACTAAAATAACAAGCAATATAGACAATCTGTCTCTGTCTGTCTCTGTCCTTACTGTACACCTGGATGTGTCCCCTGAAGGCCGTTCCTCCTCGGGAGTTCTCCGCTTTACACTCGTAACTTCCTACATCGTCCAGTTGGATGTTGGGAATCTCCAGCACCGCCTGAGACTTTCGGAGTCGTGCCTTTTTTGGGATGTTCCCGTTAATCTTCCTCCATGTGATGGTTGGGACGGGACTGAAAGCCAGAGACAGACAGACAGAGAGAGAGAGAGAGAGAGAGAGAGAGAGGCATGGGATGTGAACCTCATTGTTCATGAGCAAAGAGGAAAAAACATGATGTAAATTATTTCACAGTAGGTACATAAACAACTATAAACTGTAAACAAGCTACAACAATTTACGGCACCAAAAATAAAATGTTTGAATGGAAGATGGCTGAGAGAACAGGGCGGAGTTAGCATCAACACACATCTTATTTCCACGTGATGATAAACACCTGCTTACAGAAACTTTCACCGCATCCGTGATTCCACAGGATTATTATTTATCGTTTATGTAGAGCGTGACTCTGTGAACGAGCTGTTACTACGGAAACCAGAGAGAGAGTGCATTAATATAAAGCTGCTCTGCCGTCAGGGAAAATTCATCAACAGTTTCTGACCAATCAGAGAGCAGGGCTCAGCATCAGTTTGGAATGAAGCAAATTAAACAATAAATATTTTATTTATCTGTTCAGGACGTTTTCTGATCCGCTCGTGAGAACGCTCGCGCTGAACCGGGCTCGTGTCCTGTAGAGATAAGAGCACTTCCACAATGTCCTACGTCTCAGTGTGCATGGCTGATGTGTGTGTGTGTGTGTGTGTGTGTGTATTGTGACCAGAGTCTGTGAAGATAAACTGTTTTATCTGCCTCCATCAGTGCTGCTGCACTCTGATGCCTCGTCAGCTTCCCAATGAGAGACGCGACACGGTGGAGTGACGCACTCGAGTCCTCTGTGTGTGTGTGTGTGTGTGTGTACAGTCCTCTGACTGCGCTCGGCCTGTCAGCACGGTGATGTGCAGCTTCAGATCAGACTCACCTGGTCAGCAGATAAAACTGATTTCCTGCGTTCTCGCGTTTCCCTGCAGCTCAGGTTACAATGTTTATTAAAATTCACAATCATGACATTTGGAGATTTCGGATGCGACGCAGCGCTATAATGAACAATCTGTGCTCTCTACATCCTATAAATCCTATAAATGACTTTTCCAGCCCGTCTTCATCACCATGTAGTGTGTGTGTGTGTGTGTGTGTGTGTGTGTGTCTGGTGTGAACAGTGTTGGGTGTAACGCATTAGAGTATATTTATATTTTTAAAAATGTAATCTGTTATTTAGACAATTTATGTGAAAGTTGTCCTACAAGCCCCGCCCCCGATGCCCCCCCCCCTCTGTTACTCCTGCTGTTATACCCCTATCTCACCGATACAGTTTGACTATATGAGGACCGATGCGTGGAAAGATGGAAACCTAATCACAGCCCCAAAACTGGCGGTAAATCATGATGAACCGAACTTACGGCCACCGCGCGACACCGCGTAGGTGAGATATACAGGAAGTAGGAACTTGTTTCTCTATCTTTGTTTCTCGTGTGTTCTGTTTCACTTTAAACTATGATGGCCGTAAAGTACAAAACCAATTAACAAAACTGACTTCAGGGCCACCGTAAGAACGGCATATTTAACCACAATAATGTTTGCACATTCATACACACACGAAACTACCGCTACTACAGTACTTCCTGTATATCTTGAGTGACAGATGTCTCGTCCAATCAGCGGTAAGAATTCCATTCGCAAACTATACCGACCTTTTCCGGTTTGTATCTGACTGGCCGAGAAGTGCAACACAAATTAACAAAAGGAAAACCAAATAACAAAAACAAAACAACAAAACCAAAAACAAAAAAACTAATTAGTTTTGGATTTTGTTATTTTGTTTTGGGTTTTGATATTTTGTTTTCAGTTTAGTTTTTTTTGTTTTGAGTTTTGTTAATTTGTTTTACACTTGAGGGCCACCGTAGTACCACCACAGCACGCTGCACACGGGCCCCAACAGGCAAAGGGCCCCCGGCCCCCGACCCCGCCTCCAAACTCCCCAGACCCCAAGCAGATCGAGCCCCATGGGACGCACCGGACAAACACTGAGACACCACATTGCCCCCTAGAGGCCCTGCAGAGTCACGTCCAGAGGGGCTGCCAGAACCTATTATTAGGCTTAATGTTTTGTGTTGTAATGTTATAGTTAATCTGTGTAATAATAAACATAATGACTTTGACAGTGTTGGATTTTACTGACTATGGATTTAATCTTCTCTACCGCTTTATCCTGTATTCAGGGTCGCGGGGGCGGAGCTTATCCCAGGAGGCTTAGGGCACGAGAACATGCAAACTCCATGCACACAGAGACGGGAATCGAACCTGGTCAGGAACTGAAC
>CM060131.1:22205865-22213365 GCA_030522415.1 Channallabes apus
CAGCGGCGAACCATCGTCAGCGTCTACGCTTAGCGCTCAAACAGTTCGACCCAAAACTCCATGAAACAAGGACAAGCGTGCTCGCGGCGATGCCTGTGCGTCTGCACTACTGTCAGAACCGCTGCTGGAGAGAATTAATCAATAGCTGACCAATCAGAGCGCAGGACTCATCAGCACTGCGGAGTAAAACTATTATGACACACACATATTTATTTATTTATTTATTTATTATTCATTTATTATTTGTTTATTTATTTATTTGTAGATTATGCTATGGGTATATTCTGCTATAGCGCCTCCTAGCTTCAGCACCATGTAACTGATTTTCCATATACGATTGTGAGAAGGACAAAACAAAAACGCTTAATTTCACCTTACATCGAGGTCACCTAGGAAGTTCCTGTGTATCTGAGAGCTAAACCTAACCCTAACCCTAACCCTAGGAGGGGTTCTGTGTTCTAAATAATTTAACAGTCTAATGTAAAAAAGACGAGAACAGTAAAGTATTAAATAAGAAACTCATTACGCATCTGAGGAACCCATATTGTTTGAAGAACCCAAGAGGAGCCAATTCTTATAAGTGTGGACCATTACATTGCTTCTGAAGTCACATGACCAGGACCAACAATTAACGCCATATACGGCTGCAACAACTAATCGATAAAATCGATAATTATCGATAATGAAATTCGTTGTCAACGAATGCCGTTATCGATTAGTTGGGCTGCTCACGTTACTGAGGAGCGCGACGACAAGATGCACAAATACACACACAGATACACACAGATACACACAGATACACAGACGCTCGCGCAATGGCGGTTACAGAAGCGTCTGCAGGACAAAGCTCGCGCCCCAAGTCCTCCAAGGTCTGGGAGCAATTTACATTAAACGCCTCTAAAAAGACGGTAAATTCCATCGTAACCTGCGCGCTATGCGAGACCGAGCTTTCATGGCATGGCGGCACCACAGTCATGCACGAACACGAAGAAAACATGTTGGTGTTCCGGATGGCGAAACATCAGCAGCGTCAGTAACAACTGTATCTCTTCATCGTGTAAAAGTTGTGTAGTTTAAGTGCTTTTGTTTAAACTGTTTGCTAACTTGGGGACAGTCGCGCTAGATCTGTTCACTTGGTAATCGCTAGCAGCACATTGCGCAATCACCTCATGAGCAATAGTGATTAGTTAAGTGGCGCTACTTTAGATCAGCTTAAATTACACGGTGCGAATATCAGTATAATATTACATTTAGTGATTGTTGTGGTTATCAGCGAATGCAAATAACAGGAGATTTGTGACTTTTAGCATTTTGCATTTCTACAGTTTTTTTATAGTCCACTACAAAGTTAACTTGTTTACTAGCAAATCTGTTTTCAAACGAAATTTACTGTGGTTTTACTTATGCATATAATTTATTATTTGTTTATATCTTAACAACTGAATGTCAGTGTATTTTTGTATATATATATATATATATATATATATATATATATATATATATATATATACAGTGGTGTGAAAAACTATTTGCCCCCCTCCTGATTTCTTATTCTTTTGCATGTTTGTCACACAAAATGTTTCTGATCATCAAACACATTTAACTATTAGTCAAAGATAACACAAGTAAACACAAAATGCAGTTTTTAAATGAGGGGTTTTATTATTTAGGGAGAAAAAAAAATCCAAACCTACATGGCCCTGTGTGAAAAAGTAATTGCCCCCTGAACCTAATAACTGGTTGGGCCACCCTTAGCAGAAATAACTGCAATCAAGCGTTTGCGATAACTTGCAACGAGTCTTTTACAGCGCTTTGGAGGAATTTTGGCCCACTCATCTTTGCAGAATTGTTGTAATTCAGCTTTATTTGAGGGTTTTCTAGCATGAACCGCCTTTTTAAGGTCATGCCACAACATCTCAATAGGATTCAGGTCAGGACTTTGACTAGGCCACTCCAAAGTCTTCATTTTGTTTTTCTTCAGCCATTCAGAGGTGGATTTGCTGGTGTGTTTTGGGTCATTGTCCTGCTGCAGCACCCAAGATCGCTTCAGCTTGAGTTGACGAACAGATGGCCGGACATTCTCCTTCAGGATTTTTTGGTAGACAGTAGACTTCATGGTTCCATCTATCACACCAAGCCTTCCAGGTCCTGAAGCAGCAAAACAACCCCAGACCATCACACTACCACCACCATATTTTACTGTTGGTATGATGTTCTTTTTCTGAAATGCTGTGTTACTTTTACGCCAGATGTAACGGGACACGCACCTTTCAAAAAGTTCAACTTTTGTCTCGTCGGTCCACAAGGTATTTTCCCAAAAGTCTTGGCAATCATTGAGATGTTTTTTAGCAAAATTGAGACGAGCCTTGATGTTCATTTAGCTTAAAAGTGGTTTGCGCCTTGGAAATCTGCCATGCAGGCCGTTTTTGCCCAGTCTCTTTCTTATGGTGGAGTCGTGAACACTGACCTTAATTGAGGCAAGTGAGGCCTGCAGTTCTTTAGATGTTGTCCTGGGGTCTTTTGTGGCCTCTCGGATGAGTCGTCTCTGCGTTCTTGGGGTAATTTTGGTCGGCCTGCCACTCCTGGGAAGGTTCACCACTGTTCCATGTTTTTGCCATTTGTGGATAATGGCTCTCACTGTGGTTCGCTGGAGTCCCAAAGCTTTAGAAATGGCTTTATAACCTTTACCAGACTGATAGATCTCAATTACTTTTGTTCTCATTTGTTCCTGAATTTCTTGGCATGATGTCTAGCTTTTGAGGTGCTTTTGGTCTACTTCTCTGTGTCAGGTAGCTCCTATTTAAGTGATTTCTTGATTGAAACAGGTGTGGCAGTAATCAGGCCTGGGGGTGACTACAGAAATTGAACTCAGGTGTGATAAACCACAGTTAAGTTATTTTTTAACAAGGGGGGCAATCACTTTTTCACAGAGGGCCATGTAGATTTGGAGTTTTTTCTCCCTTAATAACGTAAACCTTCATTTAAGAACTGCATTTTGTGTTCAATTATGTTATCTTTGACTAATAGTTAACGGTTTTTGATGAGCAGAAACATTTAAGTGTGACACACATGCAAAAGAATAAGAAATCAGGAAGGGGGCAAATAGTTTTTCACACCACTGTATATAGACACACATAAAATAACATGGAATAAGATATAAATAACACCGTCAACTTGCCATCTGCAATTATTGTTAAAAACAAAACAACCAAATCAACATTTATCAAAATAATCATTAGTTGCAGCCCTACCGCCATATCATCTGCCCAGAAAAAAAAAGGTTCTTCGGCTCATTTCTACGGTGGCCCTGAAGTGCAAAACAAATTAACAAAACTGAAAACAAAATAACAAATTCAAAAACAAAATGTCAAAACCCCAAACTAATTAGTTTTTTTATTTTGGGTTTTGTTGTTTTTGTTTTCCATTTTGTTAATTTGTTTTCAGTTTTGTTAATTTGTTTTGACCTTCAGGGCCACCGTACGTTTCTCCGGAGGAAATGAACATGTTGACTGAGCTCCAAGAACCATGAGAACCCGTCCACAGAGTCCACGAGGAAGACTCGGGTGCACTGAGGAGGAACTCTGTAACAGCTCCGGCGCTTCAGTGAGAGAAGTTCGGATCGCTCTGCTTTCAGGTCATCAGTGCCAAAGTGGTTTTCAGGTTTTTAGGCCACCGATGGTTGGAAGGTTCCACACAGAGCGCCGGACGACAGGATAATGCATGTGCTGCGCTGCAGGACGGAGAAAGATTCCCATCAGCCATGTTTGTTTTTTCCGGGTGACTGAAGCTGCTCACAAAAACAGCGGATGTTCGTGCTGAGAGCGTCACACGCCGCCTGGGAGCCCGTTTAGACAAGGACATTTAGCGGCAGCACCAACCTGTGGCTCCAACACATCCATCTGCACCTTCTCTCCTCCTCTTCTCCTCTCCTCCATCTCTCCATCTCTCCCTCCTCTGTTTAATGAGAAGCCCAAATCTGGTTTAGCATGCTAATGCGCTAAGCACTCGGTGTGTCTGTGCAACAAGGTCATTCGAATCCAGCAGCCAATAACAAAGTTTGGTGTGTGTGTGCGTGTGTGTGTGTGTTTGTGTGTGTGTATGAGTGCGTGTGTTTGTGTGTGTGTGTGTGTGTGTGTGTGTGTATGTGTATTTGTGCGTGTGTGTTTGTGTGTGTATGAGTGTGTTTGTGTGTGTATGAGTGTGTATGTGTTTGTGTGTTTGTGTGTGTGTATGAGTGCGTGTGTTTGTGTGTGTGTGTTTGTGTATGTGTATGTGTTTGTGTGTGTGTGTTTGTGTGTGTTTGTGTGTGTGTGTGTGTGTGTGTGTGTGTGTGTGTGTGTGTGTGTGTGTGTGTGTCACAATCCCCAGTGACCTCCAGACATCAGTGATTGTCTCTTTCCATGAAGGTTCTTTCAGACGAGCTGCACAGAGACGGAGGACGCTGATGTCTGACTTTGAGCTGCAGGTGATGAAGCTCGTCTGTGTTTTCACACGGAGGAAAACGGCTCGAGGCATCACAGGAGAGAGAGAGAGAGAGAGAGAGAGAGCTCGGTTCTCCCGATCGGCCCCAGGGACGCCACTATAAAAAGATCTGAGGCCCGTTCATGAACAGGACCAGTGATTCGATTAATTTTGCTCTAGAACGTGATTTCCCTGGTGGCCACTCACTGCACGGTAAGCAGAGACAGAAGCCCTGAAGCTAAAGATGAAGCACATGTGGGAGGAAAGGCAGGAGAAAGCAGGAACACCGACACCTTCGTCACTGACGTCGTCGATTCTTCAGATTTCTCCTTCTTACACACGTTACACTCAGAAAGCGAGCTGAGAAAGCTTCAGTAAGATTTATTCGATTATTTCTAAAGTGCAGCACGAGCGTCCGGACATCCTGAGAAACACCTGCAGGACGAGGACGGAGAGCCCGAGAGCTCCTCACCACAGTTTATCCTGTGTATCTGTAGAAGAACGCTGCTGAAGGACCCACAGTAGATCGTGAAGCTGCTGCAGGAGCGTCCTCAGCTAAATGATGTATACCAGTGTGTGAGATCAGATAAACACCGCCTGATGGTCGAGTACAGATACTGCACTAGAGTGTGTTTAGATAACAAGCGTCGATGACCTGCAGATGGTTTCCTTCACATGATGAGCGACTCAGCTGCAGGACGTTTCTACTGCACATTTAAAAGGCAACAAAAACTCAACAAGTCCAGACACAGAAACAACACGACCAGCTCACGCTTTCAGCTACTGTAAGTTTACACAAAGGAGAATCCAAGATGGCGCCGGTGAGGTCGGCTGCCGTCACAACTGCTCCGACCACCTTTTCTTTGTTTTTGTTATTTAAGTTAGTTTTCAGTGTTTTAAAATCGGCAAAATCACCACCATTGAGTACATTAGGTATGATAGAGACACTCTTGTTTCTATTGGTATACAATGTACTCACAATTCGACATTTTTAACTCCGGATCCAAGCTGGACGAGTGAGATCCTGAGGGAGAACAATGGACGCGATGCGAAGCGGAGGCCTCGAGGGAGACGAGCCGGCGTCAGGAACAGGCTCAGAGCCCGTGCACACCGCACACCTCTGCCTAGTATCCTGCTCGCCAACGTCCAGTCACTGGAGAACAAACTTGATGACCTCAGGGCCAGGATAAAGTTCCAGAGAGACATTCGGGACTGCAATCTCCTCTGCTTCACCGAGACATGGCTGAACCCAGCGGTGCCAGACCACGCCATACAGCCGGCCGAGTTCTTCTCGGTTCACCGCATGGACAGGACGCGGGACTCAGGGAAGTCAAGAGGAGGCGGCGTGTGCTTAATGGTGAACAACAGCTGGTGCAACAGCGCGAGCGTTGTTCCTCTTACACGCTCCTGCACACCAAACCTGGAACTACTGTCCATCATGTGTCATGCTTTTTATCTTCCACGGGAGTTCACATCGGTCATAATCAGTGCCGTTTATATTCCACCACAAGCGGACACAGACACTGCCTTATGCGAGCTGCATGAGACCCTCACACAGCACCAGACACAACACCGGGACGCTGCGCTCATTGTGGCAGGGGACTTTAATAGTGCTAACCTCAAACGCGCAGCGCCGAACTTTTATCAGCACATCACCTGCCCCACCAGGGGCGAAAGGACATGCCATTCTTATACTACGGTCAAAGACGGTTACAAGGCACAATCTCGTCCAGCGTTTGGTAAATCCGACCACGCCGCCATCTTCCTCATGCCAAAATATAAACAAAGGCTGAAACAGGAAGTTCCGGTTCAGAGGGAGGTCGCGCGCTGGATGGACCAATCGGTGGCCGCGTTACAGGACGCACTCGATGACGCAGACTGGGACATGTTCAGAAACAGCTCCGATGATGACGTCAGCGTGTTTACGGAAGCGGTTGTGGGATTTATTGGGAAGCTAGTAGACGATACGGTGGAGAAAAAGACTATCAGAACGTTTCCCAACCAGAAGCCGTGGGTGGATAAAACCATCCGCGACGCTCTGAGATCTCGCACCGCTGCCTACAACACGGGACTTGCGTCGGGGGACATGGAACCGTACAAGCCTGCGTCATACAACGTTCGGAAGGCGGTGAAAGAGGCGAAGCAGCGCTACGGGAGAAAACTAGAGTCACAGCTTCAACAGAGTGACTCTAGGAGCCTGTGGCAGGGACTAAGGACAATAACGGACTATAAAGCATCAACATCCGGTATGACGAACGCGGACGCGACTCTGGCAGACGAGCTCAACACCTTCTATGCTCGCTTCGAGGCTGCAGCTAAAGACGCTAGCGATGCTAATGCTAATGGCGCTAATGCTAACAGCGCTAATGCTAGCGGCGCTAATGCTAGCGGCGCTAACGGCTGCAGACAGTAAGACACTGCCAGCACCGGGAACGTGCTCATCATCTCCGAGCACGACGTGAGGAGAGCCTTCAAGAGAGTGAACACCAGGAAAGCAGCAGGACCAGACGGCACCTCAGGCCGTATCCTCAGAGCCTGCACAGACCAGCTAGCACCTGTGTTCACTGAGATATTCAACATCTCTTTATCTCAGTCGGTGATCCCCACATGCTTCAAAGAGTCCATCATTGTTCCTGTCCCGAAGAAACCACATCCTGCTTCCCTCAATTACTATCGCCCTGTAGCCCTCACCTCAGTAGTGATGAAGTGCTTTGAACGCCTTATCAGAGACTTCATCATTTCTTCACTACCCGACACACTGGACCCACTACAGTTTGCATACCGTCAGAACCGCTCCACAGACGATGCAATCTCTCATCTCCTCCACACATCACTCACTCACCTGGACACTAGGAAAGGGAATTATGTTAAAATGCTCTTCATCGACTACAGCTCTGCTTTTAATACCATAATTCCCTCCACACTCACCACCAAGCTGGAGCACCTGGGACTCAGCTCATCTATATGTCAGGGGATCTCCAATTTTCTGACTGGCAGACCACAGGCAGTAAGGATGGGCGGACATGTCTCAGCTACACT
>CM060131.1:22218365-22228365 GCA_030522415.1 Channallabes apus
TGGCAGACGAGCTCAACACATTTTATGCTCGCTTCGATGCTGCAGCTAAAGACGCTAGCGATGCTAATGCTAACGGCGCTAATGCTAACGGCGCTAATGCTAACGGCGCTAACGGCTGCAGACAGGAAGACACTGCCAGCACCGGGAACGCGCTCATCATCTCCGAGCACGACGTGAGGAGAGCCTTCAAGAGAGTGAACACCAGGAAAGCAGCAGGACCAGACGGCATCTCAGGTCGTATCCTCAGGCCGTATTCACTGAGATATTCAACATCTCTTTATCTCAGTCGGTAATCCCCACATGCTTCAAAGAGTCCATCATTGTTCCTGTTCCAAAGAAACCACATCCTGCTTCCCTCAATGACTATCGCCCTGTAGCCCTCACCTCAGTAGTGATGAAGTGCTTCGAACGCCTGGTCAGAGACTTCATCATCTCTTCACTACCGGACACACTCGACCCACTACAGTTCGCTTATCGTCCGAACCGTTCCACAGACGATGCAATCTCTCATCTCCTCCACACATCTCTCACCCACCTGGACACTAAGAGGGGAAATTATGTGAAAATGCTCTTCATCGACTACAGCTCTGCATTTAATACCATAATTCCCTCCACACTCACCACCAAGCTGGAGCACCTGGGACTCAGCTCACCCATGTGTCAGTGGATCTCCAACTTCCTAACTGGCAGACCACAGGCAGTAAAGATGGGCGGTCATGTCTCAGCCTCCCTCACACTCAGCACTGGAGAGCCCCAGGGTTGTGTTCTGAGCCCCCTGCTGTACTCTTTATACACCTACGACTGCGTGGCCACTACCAACTCCACCGCCGTCATCAAGTTTGCTGACGACACTGTCGTGGTGGGCCTGATCACGAACAACAATGAGTCGGCCTACCTGGAGGCGATTGGGAATCTGGAGAACTGGTGCCAGAGGAACAATCTCCTCCTGAACGTCAGTAAGACAAAGGAGCTGATAGTGGACTTTTGTACAAAGCAGGAGAGGAACTACCAGACCCCCGTCATCAACAAGAGCCCAGTGGAGAGAGTGGACAGCTTCAGATACCTCTGTGTTCACATCACGCAGGACCTGTCATGGTCCTGTCACATCAACACCGTGGTGAAAAAGGCCCGGCAGCGTCTGTACCACCTCAGACGTTTGAGAGACTTCAGACTGCTCTCCAAGGTGCTCAGGAATTTCTACTCCTGCACCATAGACAGCATCCTGACGGGAAACATCTCGACCTGGTTCGGGAACAGCACCATGCAGGACAGACGAGCTCTACAGAGGGTGGTGCGTTCAGCTGAGCGCATCATCCGCACTGAGCTCCCTGACCTGCACTCAATCTACACCAAGCGGTGCTGGACCAAGGCCAGGAAGATCGTGAAGGACCTCAGCCATCCCAACAATGGACTGTTCTCTCTGTTGCGGTCAGGAAAGCGCTTCCGCTCCCTGAAGGCCAACACAGAGAGACTGAGGAGGAGCTTCTTCCCGCAGGCAATAAGGTCTCTCAACCATACCACATTCACACCACAAACACAGAACTAATACAACCTGTTAACGTCAACGGACACTATGGTCACTTTCATGCACATCTACACTGACATTGGAACTCATATTTATGTTTACATTCTGGACCCTTGCACAAAGTCACTTTAATAAGGCACCTTAACACATGTTTCCATGCAAATTACTTGCACACCATACATCCTCCACCAAATTTCAATTTTAAAATAAAATCTCTATTGTACAGTATATCTCTATTTTTATTTCCATTTTATGTACAGTATACTTTTATTTTTTATTTCTATTTTTATTCTAGTTAAGTTAAAATTTTCCTATTTCTTTATTCATATTTATTCCTTACTGTAAGATTTAATTCTCTTTTTAAGGTCACTGGCGGTCGTGTAAGCATTTCACTGCATATCGTACTGTGTATGACTGTGTATGTGACGAATAAAATTTGAATTTGAATTTGAAGACTGAAACGTATTTGTAAGTGTTTTGCCTTGATAATAAAAACTTGTAATATTTTGTCTTCACTTGAGTGCTTTGGGTTTTTCCTCTAGTGTGTCACTTCAACACGATGCTCCTCAGTTTTGTTCGTTTGTAGCTACAATTTGCTTTTTTCTTTTTTTTTTTCTTTTTGCTTCAATCGATTCCTCAAACATCAATAAAATCACCAATTTCCTCTGAACCCTGTCATTCCGTTACTCTGCCCTATTGGGTGACAATGACAGTGAAATGTGAACCTCAGCTCCATTGATTCTGACCTATTAAGTGGAGTAGAACGGGGGGGGGGGGGGGGGGTGCTGGGGGGACAGATGGAGACTCAGGGTTGATCTGGTTGAAGAACACGTTCAGTGACCAGCTTCATCCATCTCTGCTATTATTGTGCTACAGCTTCATCTCCAGGTTCTGTAATGCAGAACTTCTTGCACTCTCATATATTACCTTCATTTCATTCTGGATTCGCATCACGTCATTAATGTCACTAGCTATAATGACAATTCTCTTCTCTTATTATTATAATTCTCTTCTCTTATTTCGTCTTCACCTCACCACTTATCCGGCGTCTTTTGTTCAGAAAGCAGTGAACTTTTCTGTTCATTTAGCCAATCAGAGATGAGACTCAATTATTGTATCTAATCATAACACACTGAGGGCGGGATTTATTGGAAAAGAAGGGTATCTTAACCCAACCTCGAGTCTGGAGAATATACGTCTCTTTCTGTAGTATTTCTGCAGATTAAACACTTCAAAGCAAGCAGAACCACTTTACTGTCCGAGGTTGAATTTTACTCACTCACTCGCCGTCTACAGCGCTTAATCCTGTATTCATGGTCATGGGGGCGGAGCCTATGGTTGCATTTTATAAATATTATAATTTTACACACAGAGCTGCTGAGTCCTGCGTTCTGATTGGTGAAAAGGCATTGATTCATCCTCTGACTACAAGATATCTGATTGTCACATTCTGCTAGATGTTGGACTGTGGGCAAGGTGTTGAGGCATAGACGCAGAGGGGGATGATGAGTAAAACAAAAAGAGTCTTTAATAAATACCAAACAAGCAAAACATGAACAAAGGAAGTTGGCTTGAACTTGGAGCAGACTATAAAGAGAACTCATAAAACAATACTCAACTAATACACAGACAAGGGATTACACAAACTAATACAGTACAGATGCACTAAACAGACTAGAGGACTAAACACTAGGGACTATACATGCAGGGGATAAACACACACAAGCTTGGCTAGGTCTACTAGCTGTTACACCCATTGGCTGCTAAGCTAGCTAGTAGCCAAACAGACCAATTGCTAAACAGGCTAGTAGCCTGAGACCCAACGGATGAACAGACAAGGTACACAGCAGACTAGGTATGAAACAGACTAAGAACTCTAAAGGTTAGTACCTACACAGACTAAGAGCTAATCAGACGATGAGACTAGACTAAGATCTAAACATGTTAGTATCACCCTCATTAGTATATACAGTGGTGTGAAAAACTATTTGCCCCCTTCCTGATTTCTTATTCTTTTGCATGTTTGTCACACTTAAATGTTTCTGCTCATCAAAAACCGTTAACTATTAGTCAAAGATAACATAATTGAACACAAAATGCAGTTCTTAAATGAAGGTTTACGTTATTAAGGGAGAAAAAACTCCAAATCTACATGGCCCTCTGTGAAAAAGTGATTGCCCCCCTTGTTAAAAAATAACTTAACTGTGGTTTATCACACCTGAGTTCAATTTCTGTAGTCACCCCCAGGCCTGATTACTGCCACACCTGTTTCAATCAAGAAATCACTTAAATAGGAGCTACCTGACACAGAGAAGTAGACCAAAAGCACCTCAAAAGCTAGACATCATGCCAAGATCCAAAGAAATTCAGGAACAAATGAGAACAAAAGTAATTGAGATCTATCACTCTGGTAAAGGTTATAAAGCCATTTCTAAAGCTTTGGGACTCCAGTGAACCACAGTGAGAGCCATTATCCACAAATGGCAAAAACATGGAACAGTGGTGAACCTTCCCAGGAGTGGCCGGCCGACCAAAATTACCCCAAGAGCGCAGAGACGACTCATCCGAGAGGCCACAAAAGACCCCAGGACAACATCTAAAGAACTGCAGGCCTCACTTGCCTCAATTAAGGTCAGTGTTCACGACTCCACCATAAGAAAGAGACTGGGCAAAAACGGCCTGAATGGCAGATTTCCAAGGCGCAAACCACTTTTAAGCAAAATGAACATCAAGGCTCGTCTCAATTTTGCTAAAAAACATCTCAATGATTGCCAAGACTTTTGGGAAAATACCTTGTGGACCGACGAGACAAAAGTTGAACTTTTTGGAAGGTGCGTGTCCCGTTACATCTGGCGTAAAAGTATCACAGCATTTCAGAAAAAGAACATCATACCAACAGTAAAATATGGTGGTGGTAGTGTGATGGTCTGGGGTTGTTTTGCTGCTTCAGGACCTGGAAGGCTTGCTGTGATAGATGGAAACATGAATTCTACTGTCTACCAAAAAATCCTGAAGGAGAATGTCCGGCCATCTGTTCGTCAACTCAAGCTGAAGCGATCTTGGGTGCTGCAGCAGGACAATGACCCAAAACACACCAGCAAATCCACCTCTGAATGGCTGAAGAAAAACAAAATGAAGACTTTGGAGTGGCCTAGTCAAAGTCCTGACCTGAATCCTATTGAGATGTTGTGGCATGACCTTAAAAAGGTGCTTCATGCTAAAAAAAACCCTCAAATAAAGCTGAATTACAACAATTCTGCAAAGATGAGTGGGCCAAAATTCCTCCAGAGCGCTGTAAAAGACTCGTTGCAAGTTATCGCAAACGCTTGATTGCAGTTATTGCTGCTAAGGGTGGCCCAACCAGTTATTAGGTTCAGGGGGCAATTACTTTTTCACACAGGGCCATGTAGGTTTGGATTTTTTTTTCTCCCTAAATAATAAAACCCCTCATTTAAAAACTGCATTTTGTGTTTACTTGTGTTATCTTTGACTAATAGTTAAATGTGTTTGATGATCAGAAACATTTTGTGTGACAAACATGCAAAAGAATAAGAAATCAGGAGGGGGGCAAATAGTTTTTCACACCACTGTATGGAGAAACCTAAACACAAAACAAAGACAGTACACCTGGGCCCATTCCGTAGATAACACACTCTCTCTGGCTAGACTCGACCGATTTTATTGTTTTAAACATCAACTGTCTTATTTTACGAAATGTTTTATTTCCCCAGTAGGCATCTCCGACCATAGCATGGTGCAGTGTACAGTCAGTAGGAAAAACCTAAAACCTAAGAGTGCCTACTGGCATTTTAATACTGTACTTTTAGAAGATTCCAATTTTATTGAGTCTTTTACTTATTTATGGGCCAGTCTTAAATCACAAAAAGCAGATTTTAGCTCTCTACAGCAATGGTGGGACCTAGCTAAAGCACAAACAAAAGTTTTTTGTCAACAGTACACTCTCAATGTCACAAAAGACATTGTTAGATCAATGAGAACTCTAGAGACCGAAATAGTGGAACTCCAGAGTTTGGAGACCACAGGAAATCGAGGAAATATTGAAACCCTCAAAAACAAAAAAGCTGTAATGAACGACCTGCTGGGTACTGCAGTACAGGGGGCGCTGGTCCGCTCACAGTTTAAACATGCTACGGAAATGGATGCTCCTTCCAAGTTCTTTTTCGGTCTGGAACAAAAAAATGGACAGAAAAGAATTATACATGCTGTGCGATCAGAATCAGGGGATCTCGTATCAGAGCCCACTGAAATTCGCAAGCAGACAAACAGCTTCTACTCAAAGCTGTATAGTAGTGAGTGGTCAGATGCACATGCAATGGAGGAGACCTTTTTAAAAAACCTGCCCAAATTGTCAGACCAAACGGCCTCAGATATGGCAACAGAACTGACACTGGCAGAGATTCAGGAGGCCCTCCAAGGTCTGAAGAATGGGCGCGCGCCAGGTATAGACGGTCTCCCTGCAGAGTTCTACAAGGCGTTGTGGGCAGTAATAGGACAGGATGTAGTAGAGGTATTGCAGGACAGCGTGAAAGGAGGAAAGCTCCCGGTGAGCTGCAGGAGGGCTGTCCTGACCTTACTGCCAAAAAAGGGAGACCTGACGCACCTGGGAAACTGGCGCCCGGTATCACTGCTGTGCACTGACTACAAACTACTCTCAAAAGCATTGGCCTCAAGACTGACAAAGGTACTGGAGCAGATCATTCATCACGACCAGACGTACTGCGTGCCTGGTAGGTCTATCTTTGATAACATACATTTAATTCGCGATATTTTGGATGTCTCTAGACTTTTGGATTTAAAGACTGGTCTCATTCTGCTGGACCAGGAAAAGGCTTTTGACCGGGTTGAACATAGATATTTGTGGAAGGTGCTGGAAAGCTTTGGGTTCAACCCAGGTTTCACAGCTATGATCAAAACATTGTATAGTGACATTGAGAGTGTACTGAAGGTTAATGGTGGTTTATGTGCTCCTTTTAAAGTACACAGAGGCATTAGACAAGGCTGCTCTCTGTCAGGCATGCTATATTCTTTAGCAATTGAACCTCTTTTATGCAAACTGAGAGATCAGCTTTCTGGTTTTAATATACCTCATTTTAACATTTCAACCTGTCTTTCAGCCTATGCCGATGATCTAGCTGTAATGGTGAACACACAGACAGATGTGACTTTTTTAACCGACGTTTTAGAAGATTTTAAGATTTTATCTTCGGCTAAAATCAACTGGAACAAAAGTGAAGCCATTTTAGTAGGAGAATGGGGAGGCGAACAGCCCACACTACCAGGGGGTTTAACGTGGAAAAAGAGTGGTTTTAAATACTTAGGTGTCTACCTGGGCAGTGCAGAGTTTTTAAACAAAAACTGGGAAGGTATGGTTGAAGGCATTAAAGGCAGACTGAACAGATGGAAGTGGTTGGTCCCAACAATGTCTTACAGAGGACGAGTGCTGGTCATCAACAACCTAGCAGCATCGTCCCTGTGGCACAAACTGGCATGTATGGACCCACCACCAAACCTGCTAGCAAGTATACAGGCCCTGCTGGTAGATTTCTTCTGGGACAAACTGCACTGGATACCACAAAGCCTTCTTCACCTGCCTAAAGATGAAGGAGGATAGGGCCTGGTGCAGCTAGCCAGCAGAACTGCAGCCTTCCGCCTGCAGTTCATCCAGAGACTCCTCACCGGAGCCAGTGACGAAGGATGGAGAGCAGCTGCCTTCACACTACTACGCACGGTGGGAGGATTCAGACTGGACAGAACTCTGTTTTTAATGGACCCCACAGCACTGGACACGACTGGACTATCAGTTTTGTAACAAGACTTTTTAAAATTTTGAACTTTTTTAAAAAACAAATCAAAGCAAACAGAACCTTACACTGGCTGCTGGAGGAGCCCCTAGTCTGTGGAGGACGTCTAGACATCTCTAGTGAAACCACCCCAGCATTATCCAAGACCCTGGTCTCCGCAGGGATCGTGACACTCCGGCAGCTGGTAAACATCACTGGAACAGACCTGTCTCGAGCAGAGGACTTGGCAGTGCACATGGGACTCGAGATGAACTTTCAGACTTCAGCCTGTCTGCAGCCTGTCTGTAAGTCTGGTAAGGTTCTGTATAAAGCTTGTGTGAAGGTTTTAAACAAAAAAAAACTGAATGGGAGGGTAGACACCCCATGGCGCACTGAACTGGGTTTTAACAATGATATTAAACCAGAGTGGAGAGCACTGTACAAACCACCATTAACCAAAAAGTCTGCTGACCTCCAGTGGAGGATTTTACATGGAATTGTCTCTGTGAACTCTTTTATCTCTATTTTAAATCCTGAAATAACACAAGAATGCCCCTTTTGTTCACAGAGAGAAACTGTTTTCCATGCTTTTATACATTGTTCCAGATTGTCGCCCTTATTTAACCTTTTAAAACGCATTCTTTTACCACTTCAAGTAGATTTTAATCACCAGTTTTTTATTCTTGGTTTTAGATACGTCCGGAGAAACAGATTCAAATGCCAGCTTATTAATTTTACCATTGGTCAAGCCAAAATGGCAATCTATATAAGCAGAAAGAATAAGCTGGCACAAAGTACAGACTGTGATCCACGAAAAATCTTCTCCAGACTTGTTAAATCAAGAATTTTGATTGATTTTAATTTCTATAAGAACATGAAGGACATAGACATGTTTAAAACAATATGGTGTTGTGGGGAGACCCTGTGCTCAGTAGAAGCTCTGCCTAACGCATGAACAAAGCAGTGGTGGTCTTCCTGACCAAAAAAAACACTCGTAACCACGGCAGCAAGAACCGGGATATGAGTAAGAGACGTCATGGTCCAGGTCACCCCTCTGTCTGTTCCAGCAACACGGGTGGTGATCTCCAACGTCCCCCCGTTCATCAAGGACGAGCTGATACAGAAGGAGCTGGCGCGCTTTGGGAAGTTCACCGGCCCCATGAAACCCATCCCGCTCGGGTGTAAAAGCTCGAGCGTGAAGCACGTCCTGTCCTTCTGTAGGCAAGTCCCGATGATTTTAAACGATCAGGAGGACCCACTGAACATCAATTTTAAAATCAAAGACGGGAACAACAGCTACACTGTCTACGCCACCACGGAGCCGCTGAGGTGTTTCGAGTGCGGCGATGTCGGTCATGGAGCCCTCATGGAGCCGTGCAGCCGGGGAGCTCGCGCGGTGACACGCCCGGGACACAGCGGCAGCAGCGCGAGGACAGCCGGCGGGGGAGCACTGAGGAGTCCGGGCCTGCGGTGGGCCTCGCCGACACACCCGAACTCACACAGGTCAGTACTGAGACACACCGGCAGCACTGAGACATAACCTGCGCTCTGCGCTGAACCCAACCCCGGTACTACTGTACACAGCACGAGCGCAAAACCCGATGCCGGTACAGTGTTCAGTGATGACAGTGACCACGCCCCCAACGTCCGCACCGAAACACAGCAGCCGCAGACACCCAAAGACAACACAGACAGCACAACAAAACCGAGGAGAAGACGGGAGGAGACGTCAGGCACAGAAACGACAAATAAGCATAAAACCCGCAGTCAGACCCAGAGCACCGCGGTACAGGAAAGTGAGGTGACCGCGTGCAGCACCGCACACACACACACACCGTCAGGCATAGAGGAGCAGGTCAACTTGTTCCTACAGCTGTCCAAAACAGACAGAAAACACGTAGTAAAAAACGTTAAAAGAACTGAAAAAATCTAACACAACAGGTGACAAAAAACAAACTCAGAAAGAAGAAGAAAAAATGGACAACAGCTGAAACTAAAACCACAAACTGAAAATAAAACTGTAAATTAAAGGACAAAAAAAAGACTTGTTAATAGCAGGGAAGTGGGGTGGGGTCAGGGGGTCAGTGGGTGTTTTTATATATAAAAAAATAATAATAAAAAAAATTGTAAATATGTAAATAGTGTAAATGTGCGTCTGTGTGTATGTAATGTGTGTATATATATATATATATATATATATATATATATATATATATATATATGCATATGTGTGTATGAGTATGTGTGTGTATATATATTTATATATATATATATGCAAGAAAAAAACGTAAAGTAGGTTTTTCTTTATTGTTTCACAATAAACTGTGTTTAAAACCTCTCTATGTCTCTCTCTCTGTCTCTCTCTCTGTCTCTCTCTATCTGTCTGTCTCTATCTGTCTCTCTCTATCTGTCTGTCTCTATGTCTCCTTCTGCCTCTCCCTCTGTCTCTCTCTCGGTCTGTCTCTATCTGTCTGTCTCTATGTCTCCCTCTGCCTCTCCCTCTGTCTCTCTCTCTGTCTGTCTCTGTCTCTGTCTGGGCTGAAGATAAATCAATCTTGGCATTTTTATAGCAGTATGGGGATTAATTAATGTTAAGTATTTTTTACATAATCAATTTAATTCAAAATATATTTAAAGAAAATAGTAAACTGTCCTGGTTTTAGTAAAAAAAACA
>CM060131.1:22233365-22240865 GCA_030522415.1 Channallabes apus
CTTACACGAAGGACACGAGGCGACGTGACGAAGAGAATTTATTTATTTTTTTGCCAGTTCACATTTTCTCCTAGAATCCGAGTGAGAATAAACACCACTGGTGGAAGGATTTACAGTCGTTTGTTTAGGATATTGAGGAAATTCCAGGTGATAAAAACATTCAGATTAAAATCAACTGACACATTTTGTTTAGTTTTTTTTCTCGTTCTCGTTTGGCTGTCTGGTTTTCTCTAGAGTGTTCATCTCACACCGTAACGTGTTTATCCATCCTGAACAGTATGAAGGAAAAGAGAGAGAGAGATTCGGGTTGACGCTCGTCTCTTTTGGGTAATCATGCGCCTGCATCTGACTGCGTGTAATTAAGACAGAGGATTATTTTTTGTTGTTTTTCAGCTCAGTGATTTCGCCTGAGACACAGCAGTGAGACGGTTTGGAGAATAAACACTCAGAGGCTCAATGCCACCGGTGTTGGTTCTTGAAGCTCCACATTAACGTCCTTGCTGCGTTCCTCCTGCATGAGGTGCGCTCTCCTCTCCTCACACACTCCACTTTGGATTTCCAGGTCACTTTCTGAGCTCAGTGAACCCCTGCAGTTCCTTCTCCTCAAGTCCAAATTGATCCGTTCCCCAGTTGGCTGAATGTTTCCGAGCCCCCTGACGGCTTTGGTATTGATGGACAGAGGGAGGAGAAATGTGAAGAAGAACCGCACGCTGGTTTCTCCAGCTCTGCTTTTTCTCTGATGCTCTTTACTTTAGTCACATTCTCCTTCTTGTCTGCTGACAGAGAGAAGAATCTCACGAGGGAACTGGATCAGAAGAGTGCCTTCAACATGGAGGCTTCAAAGCCTGGCCTGCAAACTAGCCTGGGCCTAGGAGCTTTAAGGACAGACACGATCCACAGACTGCAGGACGAATACTAAAATCCCAGCACTGGTGTCTGTTTCTCCTTTTCCACCAAATTCCAAAACTCATCATTTTACAAACATCATCCATTACAACTGAAATCATGGAGCAGGAGGTACTAAAGAACATCTCTAATTTACATACTTAAACACTTTCCCTAAATTTGTCATGCATTTGAGCTATTCCTGCATTCGCCTTGAAGCTCTTGATCATGTCATGACCACAGAGGCTCTGATGTCCTGTTTAGTTCGGCTGACGCACCCAATCAGACATGAAAGATTTCCTAATACAAAAAAGCAGAAAGCCCCTTGAGCTTCCAGCAGGGTGATAAATGGTCACCATACGTTATGCACAACAGCTCCTGCTGCAGGAGACTTTCCTTTGTCTCGCTGACAGCCTGCTAATGTTCCTGCCAAGGAGAGAACTACAAGGTTAAATCCAAAGACGGCTCCAAAACTGGAACAGGGCCTTCATGGGAAGTCATGGCAAAGCAGCAGAGTCTGGTTTTGTTTGTGAAGGAATTTGGAAGAATGCATTAAGTAAAGCAAACTTGAGCCTTTTTTTTTGTAAATGTATAAACCTCACTGCCTGGCATTTCAGCAAAGCTTCAGAGGTCCTCAGGCTGGTTTTAAAAGTCCAATAAAACCCAAAAGTAGCAGAAGGAACCTTGGTGCTGGCAGCAAAATGATAAAAGGTGGACTGAGATAGCAAACTCATAAAAAGCCCTCAGGGAAATCAGTCGGCTGTGAGATCAGTGGTGTCCATTTCTGCACAGGGAGAAAAAAATATACTGCAGTCTGTGACTCGGTTCCTGAAATACGTTTCCTACCGGTTCGACCTGGAAGAAGGCGTTGCATCATCTGCACCGTGTTCAGCCAAAAAGTTTACGAAACAGTGAAGTGACGCTTTGTGCGGATGTGCCAGTAAGACCTTTAAAGCTGCTGCTCCTGGGGAAATGAAAAAGAAAACTATCAGTGTGTTTTCACTGAGCTTTGTGCCTCTGGACCTCTGCTCCTTGGCTTGTGCTGATGTTTTGAAGCAAAGCCCAAAGGATTACTGTGGGAATAAATGTGCTTTCTGCTCGAGCTCGCCACTGAGCCACAGCACTCTGGGCACTAATAGGTACGACTGTCAGGCCTGCTCTTAGAAATATATCCAAGAAACCATGGCACTGCCAGCAACCTGACTTCCTGTCCCCATGGGAATGACCTCATGGAGTTTAAATTAAACACATCTAAAGAGAAAGGCACGAGCTGAATTCTAATGTTAAGGGAAGACTAATGCGTGACACACAGTGTGTAAAAGAGATGTTGTGTGTGATGCAGTAAGAAGAGTTTAGACCAACGCTACCGTGCATCCACTTCCTGTCCTACAGTATGTCAGTCTTTTGCAGCAGAGAGTCCAACGGCTCACCTGTTAACGCTTTCTCTCAGGATCTAATTTGGACAAACAGATCTGTATCTGTGCTGATTTACACTCCATCTTTCCCAGCGCAGGAGGATCTACTGAGCTTCGGTTACTCACAGGCAAACTGCAGCACGGCTTCCCGGCTCAGGACGGCTCCCGCGCTGCTCTCGGCTATGCACTGGTACTTCCCGAAATCCGCGGCCTCGCTGGCGTTTATTATCATCAAGTTTCCATCAATCAAACGGTAGCGTGAGCTCGTCTCAATGTCAACATCTGTTCCATTGATCAGCCAACTGTAAAGACAGAAAACAGTGCAACTGAAATGAAAGTTTAATTTCATCATTATATTTTGTTCTAAACTCTAGACTTTATTTTTCACTTCTCTCATCCTAAACACTTCCCTACTGCTCAAAAATGAACAGCCTGATAGGAAATGGTGCATTATCCATTAGGAGGCTAGACGCTGATATTGATCTAAATTATGAGCCATGATTAAATTGTATCAGTGTCTGGGAGTTCAGTCAAATACCACAGACTGAATCAATTAGTCTGAGCAGCCCTTCTTTCATGCTACAGTCTGTGATTCATCCTACTGATCAACACTTTGTGAAGTACAATCGCTCACAGAAGCCGTAATATATCCCGCCGCAATATATCCCGCCGCAAGCCGGCAGAACAAACCGAATGTCATGAGCTCAACATCGAAAGCGCGTCTCGACAAACCGACAGCAAACCCTGACCCGCTTCTTACAGACATGACGAATAATAATCTAACTAAACACAGAATCCTGATCAGTCTGTACGCTGGTCTGAACTTGGGGATGAAACTGAATAATCAAAAGTAATCAGGTGTTACTCGTGTGCATGAAGTGAGAATCTCTGTACCTGTATGTAGGAGCAGGATTTCCTCTCGCCTCACAGTTCAGTACCACTTTCTTGTCCTCCGAGTCCACAGAGAAGATGGCGTCGGCTGGCTCTTGGATGAACACGGGCCCGAATTCTTCACTTTCTACAGAGAGGGCACAAAATCGTTCTTTACTGAAAGCTCAAAATCGTACAGTATGTAATTAACCCGTAAGGAAGGATGCCACGCTTTCATATTACACCAGCGAGAAAAACGTGAAATCCTGCTGCATCCATGCTGCCAAAAATAATCACTCAGAACTCAGTGAGGTTTCTCACTCTGTCACCCTGCAGCAACCCCGCAGCACTTTTTTGGCAAAAAATCTTTCCAATTATAGCTCTTCTGGGAAAACGCCATATTCTCGCTTGGCAAGTGTAAAAATACTAACTCTCATTTATTATCTGTTAGTGAAGTTTTGTGTAAATGTTTTTCAACTGAACATTTTAGACAGATTTTATAAAACGTTGTGATTTTCTTTGTACTCACAGGCGCATGGTGACGAACGACAATCAGCCACAAATTACCACTGGAGAGCTGATTCAAATTTAGCCACGCCCTCAAAACACCTTAAAAGGCAAGGCTCAAAGAGAGCTGAAAATGACATATACAGAAAACAAGACACCTGAACCAAACCCACCAGAATAAGCAGGAAATGAGGACAAAAGGCTAAATAGTTCTCAAAACCCAAAAAGGAAACGAAATGCAGGAAAACCATAAGAAAATTCTACAACAAATTTTCTAAAAATAACTTGATTTCAATCAAAACCTCGTTTCTGGTGTAAAAACTAAGTGAACTGATTAATTAATTGCTTTGTATACAGGATGATAAATGAGGCCACAAATGTCTAACAACGAGATCAATATTTTCAGGTTAATTAAGAACATTTATTTTAAATGTTCAAGCAAAGATAAATAGTTTTTTTCTGTACAGTTATCATATATTATAATGATATTCTAATCTTGGTGTCTCAGCGTGTAGCAAACTTATTCAGATCCTACATTAGCTCATGTGTTTTTTGTTTGAGAATATTCAGCTCAGGACGGCGTCCCACAAGGTTCTGTACTAGGTACAGTACAATCGAATGTGTTTGAGTATAAAGTTATTATATATAATTAACATCCTGTTCTGACAGCCAGCAGTGCTGTGTAACATGAAAAGCAAACTTAGTGATGTTTAAGCTTGGGTGTGTGTGTGTGTGTGTGTGTGTGTGTGTGTGTGTGTGTGTGTGTGTGTGTGTGTGTGTGTGTGTGTGTGTTTAAATCTGTTGGGGTAAACATGTCTGCGGTCAGGGCTGAGATTCTTATCCTACACTTTCTGCAAGAATCCCTTGTGCTCTCTCGCTCAGGGCGAGTCTGCTGTAAATGCTGTTATACACTTACACTCAGCTTCTCAGTCCAGCTTCTACTGAATGAGGAGAATGTTAGAAGAAAGTGTAGAGCACCACACACAGCAAGCAGAGAGAGAGAGAGAGAGAGAGAGAGAGAGAGAATATCTTTCCTTTGTTATTTATGCCAGCTCTAGAAACACCTAAACTTTCCCAGTGTATTATTTAAGCCCTGAGCTGCATGCATAATGGATCTCCACTTCCAGGTACATGTTCTCTGCAGCTGTCATCATCCCGACCTCTAGCACATCCTGAGCAGCCAGACAGAACCTTACAGAAAATCTCCCTCTTTCCTCCATAGACAGATCGGAGTCTGCATGAGAGCGATTTCTGATGGATGTTTTATTCTAGCGTTCCGTGGGTTCGGGCAGTGGGTTAAGATTTTCTTTTCTTTTTTTATCTAAAATACAATAATGTGCAATTAATCAGAGTTTCTGAAGATTCTGAGCAGCAAAATAAAGAGATGAAAGGCTTGTGACATTTATTGTTAGACATGTTAAAGCCTGGAGGAGTGGTGAAGGTAAAACACAACATTACATTTTTGCTGGTTAAGTCCCAAGCGTACTGTACATGATACATTTTTGCAATTAGTGCTTTTGTTTGCTAAGCATTACTAAAGCACTTTCACTCACTATTCACTTTCTTTAGACATAGACAACAGCACCATGTTCTCTCTAGATCTAGACCTGCATCAAGCAAAGACACCAACTAAGGACAGGAAATGACTGGAAGTGGACTAAAAGCTGTCCAACACATTATTAAACCCTGGACAGATCGAGATGAACCTCAACTTCACAGCAGAAATGTGATCAGAAGAATCAGCGTGAAGGTGACTTAAACACCTGGTGAAGTCACATGGTCATTTACACAGCATTTATACACACACACACACACACACACAGGATCGGGACTAGACAGCTGTGTGTCCATAATAAAACCACTTGTTATTGAGACTCATCAGATTAAAGTCTTCAGTTTGTTCGGGATCATAAAGTCTGGACTTTGGAGTGATGTTGAAAAAGGTCATGTGACCTGATGACCCCAGACTGACCCTATTCCAGAGTGATGGGCGTGTCAGGGTAAGAAGTGAAGGACATGAAGCGATGCTCCATCATGTATAGTGTCCACTGTACACGTCCTCTGGAGACAGTGTTATGATCTGGAGTTGATCAGGTGATCAGGTCGAGGCTCAGTAACGTTATGGGGCAATAAAATGAAGTCAGCTGACGACCTGAATGTACTGAATCAGCAGAGTGTCACATCTATGGAGGGTTTTTATCTTCTTCCCTGATGGCACGTGTCGTATTCCAGGAGAGTGGAAGAGTGGTTCTGGGAGATCTTGTAATCGAAACACTCCTGACCTGATTGTGTAAACTTCACATATATACCATATTCCAAATAAAACTGTAGAGAGGGCTGGACAAAATGTTATTGATTTTAAATTGTGGCAATTAAAACACCATCTTTTTTCACAGAGATTGTGTATATTGTGACACTAAACACGTTCTCTGTATATAATTTAACTGGTCAAAAATGGACTGGCACTGACAGCGCACCCCTGTGCGCCCCCTCGTGTGCCCCCCTGTGTGCCCCCTCGTGTGCCCCCCTGTGTGCCCCCCATGGCTAATCGAAACCCCATCGAAGCCCATGAGGCAGGAAGAGATACTCTCACTATACTATCAGGCCAAATTCAAATCCTTAGAATTTAGACAGATTCAAGTCTTTAGTTAGCTGTTACAATCAGTCTTCTCTTTAATACACTTTTAAATACTGAAGACATCAGTAGAGGTGATGTGCTTTTTATTTGAAGTTGTAAAACATATATATTTAAGGTGGATTGTTTTATTTTGTTTCGTGCAAATTAGTATAAGGTGTCTGTGTTGTTTTTCTTTGGGGATTAGATTTCATTGTAGAGCTACAGTTTCATTAATATGGAAATAAGGTAAGGATGTTCAAGTTATCCGGGACTTTTGCTTGTACAGAATATCAGAACACAGTCCCGAGAGTAAACACTCCTTTATTCCTCTATATAATCCCCTGATACACTAATGCACTTGGACACTAGGTAGAAAGTTTTCTGAGTACACCAGGGCCATGATCGGACTGTCTGTTTCACGTCTGAAACACCGGCCTCCCAGGAACTCCTTTAATGACCCAAACATGTGTAAATGTCCTGGAGCGAGGTCAGGACTGTACGGGGACGTGGAGATAACTCCAAGCCGAGTTCCTGTAATGTGTAAGTGGTGTTGGTGAATGAGCGTGTGTATAGTTCACACTTTGCAGTGTCTCTTCTGACACTCTTCTGACATCGATTTTCAGTGATCAGGCAGTGAGCTCCGGGCGGATCATCATTCACGGACGTACACCTTTCTTTAAAACGTTAAAAAGTTTTACTGCGGCTCATCTCTGAGACAAGAGTCTCTTCACCGTAACGTGTGACTTGAGGTCTTTTGAAAATCACCTTTACACCTTCATTCAGCAGAAATGTCATCATGAGTCCCAGTTTGACTTGAACGGTCCTTGCAGTTTGGTGGCAGTATTAAGTAAGTTTGCAACATTATTTTATTGACTGAAATGTGTTATATTTGTGGATCAGCCTGAAAAAAATCATGGTGTAATCTTTTTGCCAGATTTCTCTCCTCCTCAGTCATCTCGTGCATCTGAGATATAAAACCCCTCGTTCCCCTGGTGAGCTTTTCTACTTGGCTTCCAAAGCCGCACAAATCATGCTGCCAAAATCTGCTTGGCTGAGAAATCTGCTTCTGATGTTCTGTGTGCAGATCCATGATGGAGAGCTGAATTTCAAGATATCATGATTTTTAATTATTATTATTATTATTATTGTTATTCTTCTTCTTATTATTATTATTGTTATTATTAGAACTGTCCACAGGGGTGTTTC
>CM060131.1:22245865-22250865 GCA_030522415.1 Channallabes apus
ACAGCAAGAACTGACAAATCTGGTCCAGTCCATGAGGAGGAGATGCACTGCAATACTTCAAGCAGCTGGTGGCCCAAGGGTTTGGCGTCCTTGCAAAATAAAATTCAATTCAATTCAATTTAATTCAATAAAATTTTATTCATATAGTGTTTTTAACAACGGTCATTGTCTCAAAGCAGCTTCACAAAATGAAAAGAAAATTTATGGAAGTGTGTACGAGTGACAAAAAAATGTGTTTAGATAATAATGAGAACGTCGCTGATGAACAAGCCGAGTGCGACAGTGCTGAGGGGAAAATACTGTAGGCAATAGGAAGAAACCTTGAGAGGAACCAGACTCAACAGGGAACCCATCCTCATCTGGATGATAACGAATAGCAAGAACTCTATAACTAATTGGATGCCTATTAATGTCTTTCTGCTTACTCCGGATAAGACAGAAGTTCTAGTCATAGGACCGCATACAGCTAGAAGTAAAATCTTAGATCACACCGTAACTTTAGATGGCCTTTCTGTTCCATCAAGTGCAACAGTAAAAGACCTCGGCGTGATTATAGATTCCAGCCTTTCATTTGAAGCTCATGTAGATAATATCACCAGGATAGCATTCTTTCACCTCAGAAATATTGCCAAGATAAGAAATATATTGTCGCTAAACGATGCAGAAAAACTAGTTCATGCTTTTATCACTTCTAGGTTGGACTATTGTAACGCCTTACTGTCTGGTTGTTCAGTTAGGTGCATAAAGAAGCTTCAGCTAGTCCAGAATGCAGCAGCGAGAGTCCTCACTAGAACCAGAAGATATGAGCACATCACCCCTATCCTATCTTCACTGCATTGGCTCCCTGTGAAATTTCGCATTGATTTTAAAATACTACTCTTGACATATAAAGCATTAAATGGTCTCGCGCCGCAGTATCTGAGCGAACTGCTAGTGTCTTACGATCCGCCACGCCTACTTCGGTCAAAGGATGCAGGCTGCTTGTCAGTACCGCGTATTATGAAAACTACAGCTGGGGGCAGAGCTTTTTCTTACAAAGCCCCAAAATTATGGAATAGTCTTCCATATAGTGTTCGGGACTCAGACACAGTCTCAGTGTTTAAGTCTAGGCTCAAAACCTATTTATTTAGCCAAGCATTTTTATAAATAGATTTGCCATAAGGTAAAGGAGCAGATCTGGGGGACTCATGGACGTAGAGTATTATGGTGAACTGGTATGTTTAGATGCTGTCTTCCTCAGTCTCATTTGATCACTCAGGTTTGTTGACGGTGAGGTGATTGTTTGCTTTACATCTCAGTTCCCCCTCATGTTTGTGTTTCCTTCTGGCTCCTCCCTTTTAGTTATGATGTCATAGTTAGTCCTGCCGGAGTCCCTGCTTGCACTCTACAGTAAATATACATTCACATTAGACATTGTGACTGTGACCGGACCTAACTGCCATCTCTCCTCCTCTTCTCTTCCTCCCCCTCTTTCTCTTTCCTCTCTCCCCCTGTCTCCCCCTTTCACTCTTTCTCTCTCTCTCTCTCTGTCGAGCTACACATGTGGTTCCTGAGCTGCCAGTGATCCAGACTCCCTCTGCCCTCCGGACCTGTCTGATCCATCCTGGTGCCCCGTTTCTGGTTGGAGGTCTCATCGCATGGATGCCCCGTGTGTCTCTTTAGGATGTGCCTGGTGTCTGGGGATGATTCTATCTACTTAGAAGATGGTTCTGGCCTCGACTGGTGTTAGCAGCTGTTTCTCTGAGGACTTGACAATTCGATAGTTCAGGACTGGAAGTCTATCTGAGTCTCAAATAACTACTGGACTCCATTTTACATCAACTATTATAACATCAATTAACATCAACTATTATAGCTGAACCTAACACTTAACACTGTATAAATGCAGATCATTTCCTGCTATCTGTTTCACCCAGATGAGGATGGGTTCCCTGTCGAGTCTGGTTCCTCTCAAGGTTTCTTCCTATTACCATCTCAGGGAGTTTTTCCTTGCCACTGTCGCCCTCGGGCTTGCTCACCAGGGACTATCTGAACATTCTGATTCATACACATTCACATTCCATACAAACTTAAATAATTCTTTTGATTGTGTAAAGCTGTTTTGAGACAATGTCAATTGTTAAAAGCGCTATACAAATAAAATTGAATTGAATTGAATATAAAGTTATCATGTGTTAAGCTGCTGGAAGTTCAGCATAACAGAAGTTGTCCAAGTTCTAAAGACACCTTGATAATTGTACAGTAAACATATCTGATCAAATAAATAAATCAGATATAGACAATGATCAGTTCAAAGTGTTCCTGATGATGGTGTAATTATTGCCCGGTAGCGCTGAGTGCACCAGGCAGGTGGATTTGACTCCAGCACAGAGGGGTAACACAATCACATTTTTGCTATTCGTCATTTTGCTCCAGTGAGCAATAAATTATTCATACAACAAAGCACTGAGACCATTCAGCTCAAAGACTGAGAAATATGTCCGTGATCAATAATTTACTGTTTCAGTTTTATCCACCGGAAAGACCTCGGTGTCCGTGGCCACACTGAAAGATGTTCTTCTGTCCGAGATTTTATCAGTAAGTGCAGTAAGTAAATAAATTCCCACAAATGCCATTTCCTGCCAAACAGCCGATGCCTGACTTGTAGCAGTGTTGTGTTTTTCTTGCATTAACACACCTGATTCCACTTAGCAGCTTGTTATAAGACTCTTCATTTGTGTGAGAGGAAAAAAAACATTCAAACACAATAAATTCAGTTTGACCCTTCGGTCTAAAACACGGACGTGACGGCTCCATCGACAGAGGACTCAGATCTAATGTGAACTTTTGTTCTTTTAATCAGAATCTATTCACTGGATTCAATTTAAGATCAAAATGTCACTTGCTTTTAGTTTGTATGTTGTATGTACTAATCCAGGAGATTTTTACTTTTAAAGATACGATGGAAATAAAAAGCTTGCACGTCATAGCAGAAATAAAACCCTGCAAGTGTTGCATGAAGGTTGAACTAATCACGCTGATGAAGCCATGAGATTATCTTGTCTCTGAGGCGATACAAGACAGCATTTTGTGTCAAGCACATCCGACCCAAAACACCAACAAATCTTCCCTTCAATAATCATCTTTGCCATTCAGGTTGCGCGCGACCCTGCGGAGACCTGCCGTGGATCGAGCAGTAGAGCAGTGATTTATTTGTAATGATAGCTGTCATGTTGGGGCTCCATTCTGCTCCTGTGAAAATGAATATTTCCCTTTTTCTTGACAAATGCATCTATCAGAAGGAAGAGTGAACAGAGACCGGGCTCGGGGAGCTGAAAGTGTTCTGATGATCCCTCTTCAATTTCCTGCAGGCCGTGACCTCGCCGCACACGCGCTCGTGATGGATCGGCCGGGCGTTCCTCTCGAGGTCACTCTCGCCATTACACTGACATCAGCCTGCTGCGATGACTTAATTACTCCAGTTTCACACAGACGCCGAGCGTCTCAGCTGTACCTACAAGATGTTCCGTGTCCAACTGGGAACGTGCGTACTGTTGGATATAAAAGTGTCAAGGACTTAAAATTAGCTGAAATGTCAGAGAACTAGAATTTATTATACAAACCTCACAGTAAAGATTAAAACACCATTCAGCTCCATGATGATGCGTTACTGGACAGACGAGTGCTACATTATATTTAAACAGATGGAATGTTTTTAATAATAAATGTAATAAAATTAGTATTACGGTGGTGGTGGATTTTGGAGATCAAATCCTTAAACTGCAGGAGGACGAATGTGGTGACTTTGAGCAGATTCTCTATTGTTTTGGATCAGACTGAAGCTGAAGTAAAGGTTATGGTTTTCATAATTTATTAAACAATGCAGATGTTAGTCCTTAGTTTAGAGATAATATCTGATTAAAATGTTCTCTGAGCCGAGCTGTGATGATCCTCAGGTCCAGGCTCGAGGTGAATGAACTGCTCTGGAAATCAGGAAGATCTTCTAGAGCTTAAAGTTTCAAGAAATCAAAAGCAGGATTTTAAAAGTTTAAGTGAATAAACATCCAGTGAAGCGTTAATAAGACTGAAGCATGCACCACGGTCACATGTCACAATCACATGGTCATGATTTACACCACGGTCACATGACTGCTTTATCTGATGATGCTAATTAGTTTGTCTATTTAAATCCTGTTTCAGTGTGTTTTCACTGTCTCTCGCATGTTTAGTTCAGACTTATAGACTGTGTTCACTGAGCTGTTCTGTTCTACACACACACTGTCACGCTAATGCTATTGCTATGCTAATGCTATTGCTATGCTAATGCTAGTTCTAGCTCTGAGTTTCCATCATAGTTCCTGTTCCTGTGTGTAGTTCTGGTCCTTCGTGTTTATCTTGTTATTTCCAGAAGTTTAACAAAGTCGTATCCTGACGATAAGAAGCATCGCTAGTCTGACTAGCTTAGATTAGTTTTAGTTAGATTGGTTTAGTTTGTGACGGCACTGTGGCTTAGCGGTTAACTTTCGCCTTGCACCTCCAGGGTCTGGGGTCGATTCCCAGTCAGGTATGATTGTTGGAGTTTGCATGTTCTCCCCGTGCTTTATTGGGTTTCCTCCGGGTTCTCCGGTTTCCTCCCACAGTCCAAAGACCTGCAGATTAGGTTAATTGGCGTTCCCAAAGTGTGTGTGTGTGTGTGTGTGTGTGTGTGAGTGGGCTTGTAATGTTTTGGGACTCTTTCCAGGGTGTACCCAACTCATGCCTTAAGTCTCCTGGTATAGGCTCCGCCCCCTGTGACCCGGTACACAGGACAAAGCGGTAAAGATGATGAACGAGTGTGTTTAGTTTAGTCTTAGTTAGATTCGTTCAGTCTGGTTAGTTTAGTTTGACTCAGTTTAGTTGAATTTAGACTTTTATCAGATAATGAACAGACTAATAAAGACACAGACACACTATCACACTGTCTCTTATCGAAATCTCATTAGTGTGTTTCATAGAGTGTGTGTGTGTGTGTGTGTTTCATA
>CM060131.1:22255865-22270865 GCA_030522415.1 Channallabes apus
CTAAGGAGACGAGTAGATCCGCGGCTCAGCGGGACAACCTCAGCGTGTGTGAAGGTAAACAGCGGCGGCACGCTGCAGTGGGTCGGTGTGGCCTTGGAGCTGTGAGTGTAATAAATACACACTCGCTAACATTTCTTCATGCTCGCGCTGTCTGTGTCCCTCAGTAGCACAAATTAATTACACTTACAGAAACAGGTGCAGTGATTGTAGGACCTGAAGTCATTAACCATCTCCTGAAAAATTAATGAAGATCTCCAGAGATTATCTTGACTGAGGCTGAACATTTATTCTGCTAATGCAGAAACCCATACATCACAGGTGGAGCGTCCTCGCAGGACCGATAACTTCCCACAGACCCCTGGAGGCTCCGCGTGCACCGAGAGCCGCGCATGGAGCCGCGCATGGAGCCGCTCGGGCGCGTCACCCGGACCATCTTCATGCAGATCAGACTTCAGGACTGACCTTCAGGAGCTGAAACGTGGGCGCACTTCAAGTTGGGACGGAGCAGTTCGACCACCTGTCTCAAAACCAATCGCCATTTATTACTGAGCAGGTCTGGCGGTGTGAGCTGCATGCTAATCCCCCGAGCGCCGACAGCGCGCCTGCTGTGCCCTTGGTGAAAATGGTTTCATGCATTACTTAAACCACATCGTACATCTACATTCCATCTCGCCTACATCTAATATTTCACATACGACAGAGCGACTGCGCTTTCAGTGATTTTAATCTTTTACATGACAAAAAAATGAAAGAAAGAAAAAAAGAAGATCCAAAGGAATATGATGATCATCAGCTTGTGTAGATAAAATGATTTTAGAGATTTCTCTAGAAAAAAATCAGGAGTTTTACGGTAACAGATGGCTCTGTGTTTCTCTGCTCGCTCAGCAGCCTGCCTTCATTAACACCCATAACTCATCACAATAATAACTCACAACGTCACAACCCCCCCCCCCCCCACTACACACACACACACACACACACACTCACACACAGAATAACACACACTGACACAAACAACATTTACACTGCGACATGTACGCTTTATATTTACACTCGCAAATCTCTACAACTCAGTCAGACGTAAATAAATGTGACCAGGACGCACGTAATTATAAACACAGACGCCCCCTGCTGGTGTCCTGGTGTAATACGGTTCTATACGACCCAAGCTGATTAGTTCCTCTAACGGCACGCCCTAGGTGTTTTATTCCTTTTACACCACAGCAATTTACCAACTAATTTAAGTTTTAATTAATGACACAGTTAAATAATAAACCCTTTTCTCTGCCTCCACACCCGTCTGAACACACCACACCCGAACCTCCACCACATGTTCTCTACATCCGCCCCGCCCCTGAAGCGCTACTTTCCTACAGAAACCCATCAGAGCCGATCGGCCTGATTCACTCGGCTGATTATCTGGAGCTGGTGTGTGTCGGGTTGTGTGTGAAGGACCGTGGCATTTATGTGTCAAGTGGAGAGTCATTGATTGTTACCATGGAAACAAACTCCCCACTTCAGATGGGGATTTTATATTTATATATTTATACATACACCAATCAGCGATAACACTAACACCACCGCCAGCCGACCTGAATAACACTGATTATTTACTCCAGTAAACTGGTGCCAGGATCACTCGAGGCTCGCCCAGTCCGAAACACCACCAGAACACCAGCACACAGGGGCACCACAGAGCACCGCACATAGCAAAGAGCTCAAGGCCCCCGACCCCGCCTGCAAACACATCCCGGTCCGATGGAGCCACACGGGACGCACCGGACAAACGAGTCTGATTGACAGAGGCTCCGCCCCACAACCCACAGCACACGGAGGATCCGCTGCCTCCTTTTGCTCTTAAACAGCTTCAGCTCTTTGTGGCATACAGTAGATTTCATTTCATTTGAGTTTCTGCTCCACATTGTCATGACTGCGTGGTTCCTGTAGATTTAATCCTTCATGCTGCAAAGCTCCTGTTCTCCCAAATCCCAAAGATGTTCTACTAGATTCAGACGCAGTGACTGAGAAGTTCACTGAATCCATTAAAACCGGGTTGAGGCGACCGTAGTTTTGTGACATGGTGCATTATATCATTCCCTCTAACACACACTGTGACATTCTAGTGAATACTGATTGATTGGCTTTAATAAGCCCATAGTGAGACAAGACAATATTCTCCACATCATCTCAGCACCTCCACAGGGCAGCTTGGGACCGTTTCTGAACTTCATCAGAGCAGCTTGTGGGTGTGTCCACTGCAGCATCAGCTTTCTGCCCCTGACTGACACGATGTTCTGCTGTTGTAGCTCATCCTCCTCAAGGTTCAAAGGGTTGGGTATTTTGAGATGTTTTTCATCTCACCACAGCTGTACGCTTATCTAACATATTCCTAACACGTTCTTCTCAATTCTTCTCGAAATTCAGGGGCTTCAGAACTGCTGCTCGCTGAAAGTTTCTTATTACTGCACCATCCTGAATAAACTGTAGTGTGGAAATCCCAGGAGTTACTCAATCACTCAAAGCGGCCCATCTGGCACGTCGTAGTCAAATGACTGAGATCAGACTTTCCCCATCCTGATCTGAAGCTGCTGCTCCATACCTGCTGGAGTTTGACACATGACTGACTGATTAGATTATTAGTCATTAGTGCTGCGAGTTTTATGCCATCACACTTTCACAGAACTGGTGTGTGCAGACTGTGAGCTCCACTCATTCATACAGTAATTTTAACAAAACAACCAGCAATAATAAAGAATTAGCACATGAGCTAACAGCTGTATCCTAGCTAGCTCTGCTAACCAGGTACTGGAGAAGGATGCTCGTCACACACCCACTAAAATAATGCACAAATCCGCAGGATTAGACTTTTAATTTCCTGGTATTACTAATAAGCATGAAATGACAGATGGCTGAGAATCCGTCGTAATTTGTTGACAGGATGAAGCTGGTTCCATAATTAAGATGATTTTGGCTAAAAGGCAGAGCGATGGCGTGTTAGAGGTAGAAGCAGGTGTCACGCTCCTCAATAGTTTTGCTGGAGGAATCTCAGCTCACAGCGTTTTAAAGGACAAAAGGCAACCTGGAATTATTGAGTAAAAAGGTGTGTGAAGGCAAAAAGCGCTAAAGTTTCTGCGGGTCATAAACACCGTCATCTCGGTTCCTCTTAACGACTGCGAAACATTCGGATCACTTTTATGGCTCTGCATTCTGCTCCTCCAAACGAGCTAATTGATGCCATAATTCAGCTAAACATCCGCTTGGATGTGAAGTAATCAGCCTCCCATGACTGCGTGCACTTAACGAAGAGAAACCGGCGTGTGTGTGTCGTTCATATGTCTCCTGCCTCGTACCGCCGCGCAGACTGAAAGGGACAGAGTGGAAATTAATTTGAAGAATGATCTAATAAAGTCCATTTGGGACTTTATCTCACGCATAAGCGCTGTAATGAATCTTAATTTGCCATAAAGGACGTGTAGGTGCGTGGGCTGATCGCAAAATGGCACTGTGACATAACACTTACATAACACACACCTGACATACAGCCTACATGACACGCATACACAGCTCACGTCACGTGTAACGGCCACCTGACACTCTGTCATCACGCCGTACACACATCTGACGTGACGATAAAAACAGCTGAATGATGTCGTGTAGGTCACCGGACCTGGACTCCACTAGACCTCGCGAGGTGTTCGGGTTGTTCTCCGGCACCAGGACCTGCGGGATCGGACCAGGCGGGTTAGGCTTCTCGAAAAGCTTAGGAGCCCATGACACACACACACACACACACACACACACACACACACATACCCAGATTAACATCAATCACCGCCAACTGATCTCTGTGACCACATCCAAACCCTTCCAGCTCCCTCCAAACACCGCAGAGCAACCCAAACACCCCAGTGCCACCCCAGTGCCACCCCAGTGCCACGCCAGTGCCACCCCAGTGCCACGCCCCTCTCCTCATCACCTCCACACCTCCAACAGACAACAGATGAAAAATCAATGAGCAGAAATCGACTCAGCAACAACAAATTAACTGTAGCAGCCAAAATAAACCAAGTCCTTTGAGAACAAAAACACATACACACACTGACAGAGGCAGTCAGCACACACACACACACACACACACACACACACACACACACACACAGTGTATATAATGCAATAACAAATACACAGCAGACCTCTGAATGTGACATACAGCTGCAGCAGGTTGACACTCTACACAGAAATTATAATAAAACACACACTTGGACGTCCTTCACACACTAATGATGCCACGAAGAGAAGGAGTAACACAACAACACAACAACAACACAACAACAACACAACAACAACACAACAACACAACAACAGACAAAAACTACTTTGTGGTAATGTTTTTGTGATATTAGCAGCAAAGAAATGACAACCTCAAACAAAAAAAACAGAAATCATATATGTGTGTGTGTGTGTGTGTGTGTGTGTGAGATGGATAAGGGATGTGTGTAAATCACAGAGTTAGGAGTATCCTCACTGTGCATACACTTCATGTTCATTATACACACACACACACACACACACACACACACACACACCTCAGTTGAACACACACACTGATTGTTCTGATCTTTATCCTGACTGTGTGCATTACAATGTGGCCGCACCTAGTCATTAGGAGGTCACATGACCAGGGGGTGTGTACACAAGGCCACGCCCTTTGAACCTCGTCTGGAGTTGTGTCATAATGACTTCATTCTGAAGATAAAAGTCTAAAACTGATAATCATAACTTTTAGCTGTTTGTGAAAATTCCAGCAGGTTCTGAAATACTCAAACCGGCCCATGTGGTACCAGCGACCGGGCCGCGGGTTTAGATCACAGAGATCAGACGCTGTCTTGGTTCTGGTGTCGATGTGGACGTGACCTGACGCTCTTCATCTGTACATGTGTGAGTTTATACGCTGTTCCTAATATAGTGGCCAGTGAATATACATGATTCTGTTATTTACTGCGTTATTTCTTCAGCTCCGTTTATAGAAGAGGAAATGTGGAGCACTGACGTGACAGACTGAGAATAAAACCCCAGAGATACTCCATTAATAATGACACCCCAGACCTCCGGGGGAAACTAATCCTGACTGAACAGAACTAAAGTCAGTGACGGATCGCGCGCGAGTCTGAGGTGGCGTCATCTGCGGAATCGCTCAGTCAGCACCTGCGCTGCACCGAGGAGCTTCTTCAGGTCATGCTGCAGATACACACACACACACACACACACACACACACACACACACACCTACACACACACACACCTACACACACACACACACACACACCTACACACACACACACCTACACACACACACACACACACACACCTACACACACACACACCTACACACACACACACACACCTACACACACACACACACACACCTACACACACACACACCTACACACACACACACACACACACACACACACACCTACACACACACACACACACACACACACCTACACACACACACACACCTACACACACCTACACACACACACACACACACACCTACACACACACACCTACACACACACACACACCTACACACACACACACACACACCTACACACACAATTCAATTCAATTCAATTCAATTTTATTTATATAGCGCTTTTAACAATGGTCATTGTCTCAAAGCAGCTTCACAAAAATTAAAGAAATTTAACAAAAAAAAACTGTATATAGAATAATTATATATAAAATAATAAATAAATAAATAAAATTATAATAGAAAATAAATAAACACACACACACACACACCTACACACACACACACCTACACACACACACACACACACACACCTACACACACACACACACACACACACACCTACACACACACACACACACACCTACACACACACACACACACACACCTACACACACACACACACACACACCTACACACACACACCTACACACACACACACACACACCTACACACACACACCTACACACACACACACACACCTACACACACACACACACACCTACACACACACACACACACACCTACACACACACACACACACACACACACACACACCTACACACACACACACCTACACACTCCTGAAGTTCTGTCAGTGATGGAGGAGATCCGATCACATCAACACCGGATGATTCATGATCAAAACTCTCTCCTCCATAAACATGCTGTAATCAGATGGAGGGAGTCGGACTGGACACGGACGAGGACGGAAAAGTTTAAAACGACTTCCTGAAGCTCGGCTTTGTTTGGTTTGTGCTCCTGATGGATTCTCCTTTATATTACAGGGTCACGCAGACCTGCTGATTCTTCTCTGTTTCTACACGTGTGTCCTTCAGTGAGACTCAATCCCATATGTGAAGAGACACGAGACAGCTCAGGACGGTTCCTCCTAGAAACCATGAAGATGCCGAGTGTGACGGCGCGCGACGGAACTTTTAGGACTGAAATCACCGTGAACAGTTTTGTACCCGAGTCTCCATCAGTGAACCTCAGTGAACCTCAGTGAACCTCAGTCCAGTGGACTTGACGGTAACTGAGACACAGTTCCTGTTACACAGATGCACTTTCACCCTCACAGTAACAGCAGGAGGTGATTTACGCTCTCACTCTCTCTCTCACTCTCTCTCTCTCTGTCTCTCTCTCACTCTCTCACTGTCTCTCTCTCTCTCTGTCTCTCTCTCTGTTGTCTCTCTCTCACTCTCTCACTGTCTCTCTCTCTCTCTCTGTCTCTCTCTCTGTCTCTCTCTCACTCTCTCACTGTCTCTCTCTCTCTGTCTCTCACTCTCTCTCTCACTCTGTCTCTCTCTCTCTGTCTCTCTCTCTCTGTCTCACTCTGTCTCTCTCTCACTCTCTCTCTCACTCTCTCTCTCTGTCTCTCTCTCTGTCTCTCTCTCACTCTCTCACTGTCTCTCTCTCTCTCTCTGTCTCTCTCTCTGTCTCTCTCTCACTGTCTCTCTCTCTCTCTGTCTCTCTCTCTGTCTCTCTCTCACTCTCTCTCTCTCACTCTCTCTCTGTCTCTCACTCTCTCTCTCACTCTGTCTCTCTCTCTGTCTCTCTCTCTCTGTCTCACTCTCTCTGTCTCTCTCTGTCTCTCTCTCTCTTTCTCTGTCTCTCTGTCTCTCTCTCTGTCTCTCTGTCTCTCACTCTGTCTCTCTGTCTCTCTCTCTGTCTCTCTGTCTCTGGTGTCACCCACATTAGGACGTGTGTCCCTTTAGAGTCTCAGGTTTTCCTCCTCTTGTCGTCTCTGGGAGTTTTTCATTATAATTAAATACATTTCTTCATGTAAATATGTTTAATTATAATGAGGATCAAATATAAAAGACTTGTTTCTCCCTGAACCTGTTTATATCTAAACTTCAGAGTTTTGTTTTTAACTCAAACTACAGAAACTCAGGTTAATTAATATAGCTGAGTCTAAAAAACAATTAAAGCTGATGAAAACGCATCAGGCTTCAGTCGGAGATGTAAAAGATTTGACACATGAAGGCAGAAGGACCCGAGCGGCTCTACGGTGAATCTGTTCCGACTCGGAATCATACAAATATTAAATACATTGAAATTAAAAATAATGTCTCACAACATACTGTATCTGTCAGTTAAGCAAAACTTTTGATGATTTTAAGAAAGACTGAGTGGAAGTGCTGCATCACCTCCGGATTACTGTTATTTAAAACGTCCACAGAAATAGAAGCAGAAGTCACGTCAATCAAAATGCAACTGCGCAGTGAAACGCAGCTCGACGTGACTCATTATGTCTGGAGTTCACGTTTAAACAGCTCCAAGACAGATTGAGGGAGTGCAGCACAGATCAAACTGGAGACAAACTGCACGGAGAGACGGACACCAAAAACAACAACGTGTTACATGTGAAAAAATCTTCTAAACAATACTGTATAAATGAACATTATTCATGTTAGATGAAGTGAATGAAGGTGAAGATTCCATTATAAAAGTTGAGTTTTTTTTCCGGATTAACAGCGACGACTTTACTGCAGGATGTGTCGGTGATGCAGCAGTAAAGGTCTGAGAGAGGACACCAGCGAAATGAAGACAAACACCAGGAAAGCAGGTAATTGCGTGAAAGCACTTTGTGAAAAGTGTCATCATTAGGATGTGAAATGCCGTCGTTTATCCTGAGAGGAAAAAAACTAATACTGATGCCCTTTGTTTGGTCTTAACACTTCATTTCCTTTGGATGAAGCTGCCAGAGAGGAAGCAGATGATTATCAGCTCCATCAGCTCCATCACCTGACACACACTCGCTCCGCACCCCGTCCTCAGAGTCTCTCTCTCACTTTTACACCCCGTACACCAGTAATGATCAGCAATTCATTAAACAGTGAGGAATTTAAAAGGCAAATTACTGAGAGGATAATAATCACATCATCCCGAGAACAAACATCAGCTCCGAAAAATCAACTGATAAAAGCTCCATTTTCTTCTGAAACCAGTTTAACTTCAAAAACCGCTATTGTAACTTTATGACAGTGAGAGTCGGAGACATGCTTCTGGACAAAAGAAGGAACAGGATAGAGATATTAATATTAATATTCTGTAAGTGTTGGTCCCCCCCCCCCCCCCCCCACACACCCGGTATTCCTCCAGTGGTATATTTTCTTCTCACACCTTCATGGGGTGGAAATGACCATTAGAGTTTTCTACTCTTACTTTAGCCTGTTATAAATATGATTCTGTGAACAATGGAGGAGGAATAGTGATGATTAGAATCACCTGGAGACCAACACAAAGTTCCACAGTGATGTACGATGCAGTCTGGAACCTTCTCTCTGGGTTCTCGCAGGAATTGTGGTGAAGCCAGATAATGAGGAACCCTGCTGGTTATGCAAGTTTCATAGAACAACAGGTTTAACCATAATTACTGATATGAATGGTGTAACATGGTGACAGTATGGAAGTCGTGCAGGGTCACAGAATGCTGCGCGTTCGGTCGCTTGATTCACAAAGCTGCGTGATGTGACTGGGAGAAAGGGCTTAGTGTCTGCACATGGTATGGGTCTTGCTCAAGGGCCGCAAAAGGGGCAGTTTGGTGGTTGTGGGGTTTAAACCTGGGACCTTCTGAACTGTAGCCCAATGCCTTAAACACTGAGTTACCCGCTAAGGCTAATGCTAAATAAAGAGTGTTCCCGTTAGAAAGTCGTCAATATGTCGGCATTCAGGGCTTGTAAACTATACTGTACACCTGAGATGTGAAACCTGTGGTCATATTTATAGTGACAGAATGCAGTGGGTGCTGTGCAGTGTGTATCGCTCGCTATTCAAGTCTGCTCCAGCCACGTATAACACTGACGTGTCGTAGCCACAATAGATAGAGGTGACTCTCACCATCCCAGGAGGTTAAGAGGAGTGAAAAATATAGACGTGCATGTGAAACTAAACACATAAGTGTCTTTGTGCAGTTTAAAATCTTTAAACTCTGAAGGTTGCACTTTAGTAATGTTTAGCCTCTGTGAGATCTTTCACCTTATTTACTGCTCTACACCGTGCACTTATTTTCCCTCGTGGAAGTCCAGAGTAATGGCTGCTCAGTCACCCGCCCCCCCACCCCCCCATACCCCCCCCCCCATCTTTCTTTTTACTTTCTTCTTCATCCTGTAATTTATAGCACTTTCAGATTCAGCATCACTTCCAGCCAACAGCAGCGCAAAATACACCACATATCAAACGTTTAGCTAACCAAGCTACTGTACATTCACGTCAGCTACGGAACACACACACACACACACACACACACACACACACACACACACACACACAGAGCTTAAACGTTATTCTTACTGAATACTGTAGCAAAATGAACCAGGATGCCGAGCAGCACAGACACATGCAGTATCGACATCTGCTTTCAATAACAAGATTGAAAATATCAGACGAAAAGATTCAGGTTTTAAAACCAGACAATTTAATAAATAATGAAGCAGGTGATAATCTAACTATATCAGACCAGCACTGAGGATATTTTACTCCCCTTCAAGAGACTGAACTAGTTCCAATAATCTCTTATACAAGTTCTACCTTAAACTTGTGCAGTAGTTTCCATACTTACACTTTTATTTAAACAGATAATATCAGAAGTAACCAAACACCAGAAAATTCTTCTTTTAGCATTGGATATGTAAATATTCTATTACGTTCTCGTCAGAGGACCACAAGCAGCTAGGAGTAAGATTTTAGATACTTTCTGTTCTCTCGAGTGCAACAGTAAAAGACCGTCCTTATAGCGTGATTATAGCGTGATTATAGCGTGCTTATAGCGTGCTTATAGCGTGCTTATAGCGTGATTATAGCGTGCTTATAGCGTGATTATAGCGTGCTTATAGCGTGCTTATAGCGTGATTATAGCGTGCTTATAGCGTGATTATAGCGTGCTTATAGCGTGATTATAGCGTGATTATAACGTGCTTATAGCGTGATTATAGCGTGATTATAGCGTGATTATAGCGTGCTTATAGCGTGCTTATAGCGTGCTTATAGCGTGCTTATAGCGTGATTATAGCGTGCTTATAGCGTGATTATAGCGTGATTATAGCGTGCTTATAGCGTGCTTATAGCGTGCTTATAGCGTGATTATAGCGTGATTATAGCGTGCTTATAGCGTGATTATAGCGTGCTTATAGCGTGATTATAGCGTGATTATAGCGTGCTTATAGCGTGATTATAGCGTGATTATAGATTCCAGCCTTTCATTAGAAGCTCATGTAGATAATTTCACCAGCATTCTTTCACCTCAAATACTACTTTTGACATATAAAGCTGGGGACAGAGCGTCTTCTTACTTGTCTTCCAAATAGTGTTCGGGACTCAGACACAGTCTCAGTGTTTAAGTCTAGGCTCAAAACCTATTTATTTAGCCAAGCATTTTTATAAATAGATTTGCCATAAGGTAAAGGAGCAGATCTGGGGGACTCATGGACGTAGAGTATTATGGTGAACTGGTATGTTTAGATGCTGTCTTCCTCACTCTCATTTGATCACTCAGGTTTGTTGACGGTGAGGTGATTGTTTGCTTTACATCTCAGTTCCCCCTCATGTTTGTGTTTCCTTCTGGCTCCTCCCTTTTAGTTATGATGTCATAGTTAGTCCTGCCGGAGTCCCTGCTTGCACTCTACAGTAAATATACATTATGAATATATATCGGGTTAGTAGATGTAACTGTTCTCTCTCTCTCTCTCTCTCTCTCTCTCGAGCTACATTAGGCCCTGCTGAGCCTTGATCCTGACCCCTTCTGCTCTCTGGACCTGACTGATCCATCATTATAGCTGACTTCTGATGAGTTCTTAACACCTGGAGACACTCACTGCTGCTGATGCCTCATGTGGTCTGCTTATAGGATATGATAACTGAATACGGTTCCACTTAGAACCATGTAGATGGACTTGGACTGCAACACTGGCCACAAACAATTTTGCACTCAAATCTCCATCAGTGAACTTCCATTAAACTTTGTGGTCATTTTGCACACAGTTATAGAATTATTTATAATCACACTATCTGGTATCATCCATGGATGGAGTTTTGTTCCTCTCTAGTTGTTTTCCTAGTGTTGTTTCAGAGAGTTTATCTTTGCTACAGGTGCTTCTGGCTGGATCGTTAGGAAAAATTGTTTAAATAAAAACTTTCTAAGGAGAATTATAAAAAATATAAAATTAAGATATTAAATATATTTTGTGACAGTGACCGCTGCTAAAATAGCTGTACATGTGATATTGCATTGGATGAGTGCGTATCCAAGAACCTTCCTGCATCTGATTAGGGCTGCACGATATTAGGAAAATATGCGATATTGTTGTTGAATACTGCGATAACGATATTTCTTGCGATATAACATTTCCCTAGAGATGTTTTTATTATTTTTGCCTATTTTTTTATTATTATTTATTTATATGTAATGATGATACTAAAATAAACAGGTAATAGATATTCGTCTGATGTAATTAAATCTAATTCAGTCAAAAAGAAACTATATGTCAAGGAAGTTGCAAATATTTAGACTTCAAAACACTATGAATGACTTAAACCCCTCAGCAGATATTCTGACTTCTGGTTTGCTGTTACTATAAACCTGCCAACACAATATGAATTACTTTCAAACATTACTGTTTATTTACATATAACCGTGTAACACTCATCAATAGTGTCTTACAACAAGAGCATCTTTTAAACTAAATATTCTCTTTGGCTTGCCTGTTTTTTTGTGTTTTTTTTTAATAAAAATAAATATTATTAAACAAAAATTTAATTAAAAAATACTATTTGTCTCACACGGCGGCGCAGTGGTGTAGTGGTTAGCACTGTCGCCTTGCACCTCCAGGGTCTGGGTTCGATTCCCCGGCCAGGCTCGATTCCCGTCTCTGTGTGCATGGAGTTTGCATGTTCTCCCCGTGCTTGGTGGGTTTCCTCCGGGTACTCCGGTTTCCTCCCACAGTCCAAAGATATGCAGGTTAGGCTAATTGGCGTTCCTAAATTGCCCGTAGTGTGTGATTGGGTGTGTGAGTGTGTGTATGTGTGTGTGCCCTGTGATGGATTGGCACCCTGTCCAGGGTGTACCCCGCCTAGTGCCTCCTGGGATAGGCTCCACGTCCCCCGCGACCCTGAACACAGGATTAAGCGGTATAGAAAATGAATGAATGAATGAATATTTGTCTCACACACACACACACACACACACACACACACACACACACACACACACACACACACACTCGCTCCGCGACCGGCACTAGGACCCGAAAGTAATGCGGGCGCGAACCCGGAAGTATAAGAGGAATAAACAAAGCACCACATAGAGCTTAGTCACTGAGTTCACGCATGTCGGTTCAGATTGTTTACTTTCAGATTCGAGTGTGTGTTTATAGGACGCAGGTTAAATGTGTGTGTTTCCGTTGCTCCCCTTCTGTGAGAGTCCTGTGACTAATTCGTGTGGTTTTTCAGATTCGAGTGTGTGTTTATAGGACGCAGGTTAAATGTGTGTGTTTCCGTTGCTCCCCTTCTGTGAGAGTCCTGTGACTAATTCGTGTGGTTATCCTGCCGACTCGCTTGTTTCCGCGTTTGGGTTTACCGTCCACGCTACAAAAGGCTAACGGCTAATCGCTAAGTCTTCTGATCATCCCGGGTTAGTTCACGACAGAATTAGGTATAAGGATATAAATATATAAACATAGTAAGGGCCCGTCTGATTGGTCAAATTTGGAAACACAAATGCTTGGCACATAAATCATTTATCGCAACTCTTTGCGATATGGTTATCGCGTATGCCATTATCGCGATAACGATATTTTTTCGATATATCATGCAGCCCTATGCTGAACTGCAAAATATTCAACTCATTAAAGTTTAATCTGCGAATGTCATATGCACATGAGAAAAATCTGTTATAATGACTTTATAGAGGTAACCGTGTGTGGATTGAAATGCCTCCTGAAGACACCGTGACTTTGGAGAATCTCAGACCGACGGAAAGAGCGCTGATTGTCTTCGTCATACTTAATCACCTGAACCTCGCCTGGCGTCTCACACTGAGATCTCTGATCCAATATGATCGCCGCTGGCACACGGACAGCGAGACGGAACACATCTGTCGGGTGTTGGACTAAAATGACTGCTGGCAAAATAATCATGAAGACGAGTAGATTGCGGTGACCTTGTGCTCAGAGAGGGAGTGAAACAATTTCTCTCTTTCTTCTTATCTCCATTATAATTCTGTTCCACATGCTGATCAAAATGTTCACCTCTTTTCAGTTCACTGCTGGTTTGACAAGTCTGTCTGAGAGAAGCAGGAATAAAAAAGCGGGAAAGCAGTCTCCTTCATGACCCACAGCTACAAAATCTGATGTAAATGAAACCAAACAAAATGATTCAGTTGCAGATCAGTGACCAGAAAAGCTTCAAGATAGAAACAACAGCCCCAGTTCTCGTCAGCACAGACCGACACAGCTCGGAGGAAATCACAGCATTTGGAGGTCATTAGGGTCGAGACTCACACAGACCTAGAACTAGAGAGAACTAGAGAAGCACCTGCTGAGAACCTGCTCGTTTCTGATAAGAGCTGTTTCATCCTGCAGCAGATCAGACCCGACTAATCAAGCCACTGTAATGATGTTAGAGAGATAAGACGTGTGTTACTTCGCTACGTACAGGTCATCCTGTCAATCTGTCCATCAGCAATTAAACACTGACATTCTGCACGCAAGTGTTGGAATGAAAAGAGACTGGAATGGGATCAGTGTTTCACTTCCACAGCTTCGATCTCAGACCAAACACAGTTTTAACCAGATCAGTAAATTCCATATTGCGCTGATTAACTCGTACTCTTTATCATGTCACTGTATTTTCTGTAGACATGTACGGTGTTCTCCTTCAAGTCTTCTGTATTTGCTTCATCACTGATATCAGAAGCTCAGATCAGATACGTAAAAGCCTTGTTAGTTTTATTATTTATTATTCTTACAGTAGATTTATTCATACACATCCATCTGCATCACTCGTTATGGATTGAGACTCTTAATGCTGTTTTGGTGATCCAAAGTTTTTGTATTGTTTATGACGTCTCTCAGGATATTCAACAAACTTTCTTCCAATTTGCTGCCAGTGATTCACTACAAAGTGTTTTTTTTTTATTTATCATTTTATTATTATCTTTTGATTTTTATTAAATCTCAGCCAACACTATTATTGATATTAAACTGTGTATTTACACAAAAACAACTAGAGGCTGATTTGTTCATTATGTGACAAAACTTGTGGGAGGTGGATTTGTTGTATTTGGCAAAATTACACAAAATTCACAATGATGTAAAAACATAGTTTTTGGCATTTGCTCTTTAACACACTTTGACAAAAAGAAAACTTTCACAAAGTACATTCTAAACAGCTTTGTCACTGATTCACAGAAGTGCAGCCAAATCTTCTCTTCACTCCTGGAGCTCACTAGGCGTGTGCAGGTG